>JAEIFV010001058.1:0-99080 GCA_018904265.1 Lordiphosa collinella | reverse complement strand
GTTGAAATCAAACCAAGACAACAAGTGAACCTCATTGGGAATATTGGACGGATGCCTGTTCGCCAAGAAGGACTACAACCAGGCGGATGACAGGCATAATACATGGCGACCGTGACATTGGGTCAGGAGACCCGGACATTAGTAACTGAGTGAGTACAGTGTAAGGAAAGCAAAAAAAAAAAAATACAACACGCAAAATGGCCAAAAATTGAAAGGCCACCATATAAAGAATTGAAAAGTTTTCCCCACTGTACCCACAAAATATATATGTGAACATAAAATAAAAAAAAAATATATTTCTTCACACACAACGAAATCAACATTCAACGAGGGAAACGTCAACTTCAGCAAGAGAAACAAGCCTTGCCATCGTGGGACACCACAACGTCCAAAAACCAAAATTTCTTCAAATCAACATTCAACGAGGGAAACGCCAACTTCAGCAAGAGAAACAAGCCTCGCCATCGTGGGACACCACAACGTTCAAAAACAAAATTTTTTCTAAATCAACTTTAACCCAGCGATAGATGTCAGCCTGTGCAGCCAGCACCGGCCACCGAGATAAAGGCGAGTTCCTGGCAGCAAGATCCGGAATGGCCAGAGTTCCAGCCCAAAATTAACTGAAGCAGCCCGAAGAAGGATGAGCAGCATGCAGTAACCATTTTTTTCCCCTAATCTTATTTGCACTGCGCTGCATAATTTAAATATTAACAACATTTGTACAAAACTGGCAGTTGCTAGCTGCGGTTTTATCATTTTTTTTTACCTAGGTAGGGATAAAATGTATATCAGAAGCAAAAATGCCTAAAGAAGGCAAAGTAAAGAAAAGTAAGAGAGGAGGACAGAAGAACTTCCTCAATTTAAAAATTAGAGAACTGAATAGGCAGCTATATTCTGCAGATGCAACAGCAGTACCCTGGGAGCAAAACGTTGAAACAAGAAAAGAATTAGAAAACACGTATAGGGAATTAGAAGCTTATAGAAATAAGCAAGATTTAAAAGAGGCAAGAAAGCCTAAGTGCCCAGCAGACTGTATGGGACCTTTCGAAAATCCCGGTTGTGAATATACTTGTCACACCAATAAGAATAAGAATTAAAAGAAAAAAAAAAGAAAGTAATGAAACAAACATACATGTTAAGTAACAAAATATCCAAATCAGAAAGTACAGAAAAAATTTTCGATATGGGTTTAATAGACACAAAGACAGTGGATTCCACTGCAAATGTAATAAATAAAATCGAATCAACAAATATTGATTCTAAACTCACGAATATATTGCTATCTATAATTGTATTCATTATGTGCGCATATATCATATATAAAGCATACATCATGCACAATAAATGCGTCACAAAAAGGGCCTTAAGCCATGCCAATGGTCTAGATAATATATAAAACAAAATTTTTTTTACTTTTGACCGCAAACAATTATAATAGCAATACATTCACAAATGACTAAAATGAAAAAAAAAGAGAAGATATATATTAAATTTTTCACTGATTTTTATGGAATAAAAATAAAAATAAAAAAAAAATTTTAAAAACCATGACTAAACGAAATAATTTTGGAAAAAAGTAAGTAAATACGAATAATAGGTTATTAGTTTGCGAAAAAAAAATATTGGAACCGCACAATTATTAAAACGGTTGATCCAAATGAATACAAACTCTTAGTATGGAATGGGAGAAACTAACTCACCATATCCTAGAAATAAAATATACTTTTGAAAAATCCTACAAGTGCGTAAGCCAGAATAGACCAATTCAAAAAGACACCTTAAATAGGCACGCAACAATCCTTGTTGATTCTTTTAATGAGGCAAGAATTTTAGTGCATGAGAATAGGAAATCAATAAGTATAAAGAACTGGTCAAAAATATCAAAGTTATTGATCAAGTTACGTTCGAATTTGATAACCGTCAAGGAGAGGTACCAGTTAGATATATCAATACCGAATATCTTAAATACCCCTTTGACAATAGATATCACTGAGGAAAGATCAGACAAACAGGAAACAGACACATCGGAAGATGAAGATCCTGAACTGAGCGAAGGGATTAAAATAAACGAAAAAGATCTACACGATCTAACAATCCCTGCGGTAATCTCATTACCGGAACAGGAAGAAATACCTGAAGAAATATATGATACCAGTGAAATAGAAACAAAGCAAGACATAATGACAGACCTGGCTGCCCAAAGGGCGTATATAAAAGATATCTCGAATGCTGTTCCAGAATTTAATGGACAGAAGTTACATCTTCAAAGATTCGTAACGGCTTTGAAGTTAGTTAACCTTACCAAAGGTACATTCGAAGAGCTAGCAGTCGAGGTGATAAAGTCGAAAATAATAGGGTCTACCCTATATAAGGTACAAAACGAGACCACAATAGATTCCATAATAAAAAAATTACAAGACACTATAGTCGGTGAAACATCCGATGTAATAGAAGCAAAGTTGGACAAAACCACCCAGAAAGGGAAAAACCGCCGAAAAATTCACGTCAGAAATTGACAATTTGCGGAGGCTATTGGAAGCATCGTATATCGATGAGGGTTTATCAGCAGACCATGCTGATAAATTCAGTACAAAAAAAGCCATTACAGCAATGATTAAAAATTGTGATCATGGAAGGCTCAAAACGATTCTTGAGGCCGGAAACTTCAAAACCATGAACGAAGCCGTCACAAAGTACATACAATGTAGTACTGAAATGACAGGCAATGCAAATGCCATATTGTACACCCGTGGAGGACAAAATTATCAAGGTAACAATTACCGAGGTAATTCTCGCGGAAGAGGCAATGGCCGCGGTTCTTATAATAACAACAATTATAACAATAATTACAACCGCAATAACGGAAATACCGGCAATAACAATAATTACAACCGCAATAACAGAAATAACAACAACAATAATTACAGAGGAAACAATAGAGGAAATAATAGAGGAGGCAACAGCGGAAATAACCACCAAAATGGAGGTTATAATAATAACAGTAACAATGTTAGAGTAGCCCAAAATGCACCGGGAAACCAACCGGAAGACTCTCCAAACCCTTTAAGTATTCAACGTTAGGAAAAAGTAAAGTTCACAAAATCAATCTCAGCTTAAATACTTTTGTAACTTTCATACATGTAGAAACAGGAAATCAATTAGTCTTTTTGATAGACACAGGTGCAGAAATATCAATATTAAAAGAAAATTCGGATGTTTTTAAATACATCCAAAATGATCATATTATCAATATACAGGGAATAAGTCAAGAGGTTACCAAATCAAAAGGTTTAACTTCTATTGAAATACAAACTTCACAATATATAATTCCACATGATTTTCACATTGTAAATTTAGAATTCGCTATTCCTTGTGATGGAATACTGGGAATCGATTTTATTAAAAAATACAACTGTCAATTGGATTTCAAGCCAAATGAGGACTGGCTTATAATTAGGCCAGATAATTTAAAATACCCGATTCATGTTCCAATAACATACAGTTCTGGCAACAATTCCATAGTTCTGCCAGCAAGATCCCAAGTTGTCCGAAAAATTGAACTAACCTCAACAGAAGACAGTGTATTGATTCCAAACCAAGAAATACAGCATGGTATTTACATAGCAAATACCATAGTAACAGTAAAAAATGCATTCATAAGACTACTAAATACAACAAATACAGATCAAGTAGTCAGCATAAAAAATTTAAAATATGAACCACTTTCAAACTACGATGTAGTTAAAACAGACTTAAATAACAGAGAACAATGTGTATTAAAACAACTTTCGAAAAATTTCCCACCACAATTTCACAAACAACTCACAACTTTATGCACCCAATACAGTGATGTATTCGGACTAGAAACCGAATCAATAACCACTAACAATTTTTATAAACAAAAACTGAGATTGAAAGATGATGAACCAACTTATATAAAAAATTATAGAAGTCCTCATAGTCAGAAAGATGAAATTGAAAGACAAGTACAAAAATTGATAAAAGACCAAATAGTCGAACCATCTGTGTCAGCTTATAATAGCCCACTTTTATTAGTGCCAAAAAAGTCACTACCCGATTCTGACAAGAAAAAATGGCGATTAGTAATTGACTATCGTCAAATTAATAAAAAACTGTTGTCTGATAAATTTCCGCTGCCTAGAATTGATGATATTTTAGATCAACTAGGTAGAGCAAAATACTTTTCATGCCTTGACTTAATGTCAGGTTTTCATCAAATTGAACTCGAAAAAAGTTCACGCGATATAACATCTTTTTCAACAAACAATGGTTCATATCGCTTCACGCGACTACCATTCGGATTAAAAATAGCGCCAAATTCCTTTCAGAGAATGATGACTATAGCTTTCTCTGGACTGGAACCTTCGCAAGCATTCCTGTATATGGATGACTTAATAGTCATTGGTTGTTCCGAAAAACATATGCTCAAAAACTTAACCGATGTTTTTGAGAAATGTAGGCAACACAATCTAAAGTTACACCCTGAAAAATGTTCATTTTTTATGCATGAAGTCACCTTTTTGGGACATAAATGCACAGACAAAGGAATCTTGCCAGACGACAAAAAATACGATGTCATTCAAAATTATCCAGTCCCACATAATGCGGACAGCGCTAGAAGATTTGTCGCATTTTGTAATTATTACAGAAGATTTATAAAAAATTTTGCCGACTATTCCCGTCACATAACAAGATTATGTAAAAAAGATGTAAAATTTGAATGGACATCTGAATGCCAGAAAGCCTTCGAACATTTAAAATCAGCATTAATAAACCCAACACTTTTGCAATATCCAGATTTCAGCAAAGAATTTTGCATAATCACAGATGCTAGTAAATTAGCATGTGGAGCAGTCCTAACTCAAAACAAAGATGGACTACAGCTCCCTGTTGCATACGCATCCAGAGCTTTTACAAAAGGCGAAAGCAACAAAAGTACAACAGAACAAGAACTATCAGCTATTCATTGGGCAATAACACATTTCAGACCATATATTTATGGTAGACATTTCACTGTCAAAACAGATCATAAAGCACTCACTTACCTATTTTCAATGGTAAATCCCAGTTCGAAACTAACACGAATGAGACTTGAATTAGAGGAATATAATTTCACAGTAGAATATTTAAAGGGAAAAGACAATTATGTAGCCGACGCGCTATCACGAATCACAATAGATGATTTAAAAAATATACAGACGAACAATAAAATTCTGAAAGTCACTACCAGAAATCAGAGTAAACAGAAAAATTCCTGCGCAGGAAAAGAAAACGAAAAAGTAGATTTGCATAAGCAAACTCTAAATGAAGCTTCTCAGCCCAACGTATACGAAGTCATTGTAAATGATGAGGTACGAAAAGTAGTGACCTTGCGATTAACGGATTCAATATGCTTACTAAAGCATGGGAAAAAAGTTATAGCAAGAATTGACGTTAGCGATATGTACACCAATGGAATTCTCGACTTAGGTCAGTTCTTTCAAAGGCTTGAAAAAGAAGCCGGTATACTAAATATCAGCCAACTCAAAGTGGCACCGAGCGAAAAGATCTTTGACACCATATCAATAGAATCTTTCAAAATAATGGGCAATAAAATATTACAATCTCTAAGAGTAGCGCTACTCAAGCCGGTGACCCTATTATCAAATAATGATAAAGAGAAAGAAGCAATACTGTTTACATTCCATGACGATCCAATACAAGGAGGTCATACAGGCATAGCTAGAACATTAGCAAAAATAAAAAGGCATTATTATTGGAAAAACATGAGCCGAGATATATCAAATTATATAAGAAAATGCCCCAAATGCCAAAAGTCAAAAACGACTAAACACACAAAGACCCCATTAACTATAACTGAAACGCCACAAATGGCTTTCGACAGGGTAATTGTGGATACGATCGGTCCACTACCTAAATCTGAACAAGGAAATGAATATGCAGTAACCTTAATCTGCGATTTAACAAAATACCTTGTGGCAATACCAATTAAAAACAAAAGTGCAAATACAGTAGCAAAAGCTATATTTGAAAATTTTATTCTAAAGTACGGTCCAATGAAGACGTTCATTACGGACATGGGAACAGAATATAAAAATTCAATAATAGAAGATTTATGCAAAAATTTAAATATCAAAAACATAACTTCTACCGCACATCATCACCAGACAGTAGGTACCGTGGAACGAAGCCACAGAACACTTAATGAGTTCATCCGATCATACATCTCAGTTGACAAATCAGATTGGGATGTGTGGCTCCAATACTTCGTATATTGTTTTAACACAACCCCCTCTATGGCACATGACTATTGTCCATATGAGTTAGTTTTTGGTAAAACTTTAAATTTACCAAAACATTTTAATAGTATAGATAAGATACAACCACTATACAATATAGAAGATTATGCAAAAGAATCGAAATTTAAACTAGAACAAGCATTTAAGAGAGCTAGATTAATGTTAGAATCTAATAAGCAAAAACAAAAAATTAATTACGACAAGACTATTTTAAATTTTGAGTTAAAAATAGGAGATCAGGTTTTATTGAAAAATGAAGCAGGACATAAGCTAGATTTTAAATATACTGGACCATATAAGGTGGAACATTTAGGAGATAGGGATAATATAACAATATCAAGCAGTAAAAATAAAAAACAAATAGTACATAAAGATAGATTGAAAATTTTTATTTCATAATTATTTCGTACTTTTATAAATAACAATAACCATACACTAGATTAAATAACAATAACCATACATTAAACTAAATAACAATATCCATACAGTAAAATAAGTAAAAACTCCATGTAGTGAAAAAGGGAGATGTACTATGCACATATAGTGAATGCACACTGTACTTCATACATTGATGCATATACTTAAATAAATATAACTATAAAGTCCAAGTCCCAATTCATTTACATAAGTGGCCGAAATACGAGCCAGCCTTTGTTCCCTAACGGAAAATGCAAGTGTCAGCAATTCTGCCACACGCGAACCCCCAATGCTATAAACTCAAGTGCACTTACATAGACCCTTGCGCTCCAGCCTAAGCGAGCATAGCCATATATAAAAATATATAAACGTCTCTCCGCTGCCGCTGTTGGCAGCGCAGCTACGAGACTTAGCTGCATGAGCGCATAAGTGATAATTGTAAGAACAGATATGTATGAGAGCTCTAACTGGCCACAGGCCACACTTTAAAACTAAATACATTGAATAAAGAAATGAAATCAAAACAAGACAACAAGTGAACCTCATTGGGAATATTGGACGGATGCCTGTTCGCCAAGAAGGACTACAACCAGGCGGATGACAGGCATAATACAGACCTTTATACTGTTAACTTGCAGTTTTTACTGGCTCGAGGCTACTGGCAAAAATACCAACAACACCATGAGTCAGAGAGAACTCAATGCACAAATGCTACAACAGCAAAACGATTGACGACTCTCCATACAACGCAACAACGCTTACTTTGCGATTGTGTCCCCCGACGCAACCACTCATACCCCTACTCTGACTTGAGCGACCAGTACGGTAACGCTTACTACCGCTCAATCGACAAGCTCAACAACAACAACGACAGCAACAAGTATCCAGAAACCAACGTTCCCCACTAACCTACTTTCAATTAGTAAGGGAGCTGCAGTCGAGTGCCCCGACTACAAAATACCCTGTTCCCTTGATTTCGTGTGTTTTCCTCACACATACACACACTCCAACATACACACAAACGCATGGCATGCGGCCGCGCGCGATAACTGACAATGCAAGACTTCCCCTCTCTCCCACAAGCAAAATTGATTCGTATATAACTTCGGTGTTTATTGTCCGATCTTGGTGATCTTTTTAGAATAGATAGATATTGGGCCTTACTTGATATATGTAAAGTTTGGAAGGTCTTTCTTAAAAGTTTTTGCTCTGACAGTTTTTTGCGCTTAAAGGGGAGAGGGGGAAGAATTTTCCAAATCCGAAACAAACTCGATTTGAATCGGGTAGACACTTATCTACATGCAAAAATTTGTGGCTCTAGCTCTTATAGTCTCTGAGATCGACGCGTTCATACGGACAGACAGACAGACGGACAGACGGACATGGCTAAATCGACTCGGCTGTTGATGCTGATCAAGAATATATATACTTTATAGGGTCGCAAATGCTTCCTTCTTCCTGTTACATACTTTTGCACAACTTCATGATCCCCCTTTTCCCATTTTCAATGGGAACAGGGTATAAAAATGTCAACTCAGCACGACCTCCCGCAAATACAAGGTGGGCCAAAAGAAGTCACCCTATTGGAAGATGCTCTCATTTTTACAAATAGCCGCCAAAGTCAGATCTGTTTTGAAATTTGTGGACTAGACAGATGTGGAATACAAGCCATGGATCGGTATACTCCCCAAGAACGCGGAATAATCGTGAATAGTCGATTTTTCGACCAAAATCATAATGAGCAATGAGGCTCATTTCCACCTCAGCGTGTACGTCAACAAGCAAAACTATCGCTTTTGGGGCACCAAAAAACCACGAGTGATGCATGAGGAGCCATTACACCCGCTCAAAGTGACTGCATGGTGCGCTGTTCACGCTGGAGGAGTCATCGGGACCATTTTTTTTTCGAACACGCCGGTGGTCAAACGACAACAGTGGACGGTGCGCGTTATAGGGTCTTGTTAACCGGGTTTTTTCTGTGGGGTTTTTTTGAAATCCCGTGTTTACGTAACCAAGCCCGAGACCTTGGAAGCCCTCAAGGACAACATTCGACACAAGTGCGAGAATCTGCAGCCCGAAGTTCTTGCCGAAGTGACGAAAAATGCCATAAAACGAGCCCGTATGGCAATCAATTGTAACGGCTCCCATTTGGCCGATATCATCTTCTCGAAATGACCAATAAAATTCTAAAGGTTCAAATAAATATAATCAAAAAACAGAATATACGTTTTTTATTTAGAAAAAAAATGAAAGCCAAACAACATCGGATGACTTCTTTTGGCCCACCTTGTACATACACAAGGAAATGCAACACCTACTACCCGTTCGTATGTGCAGACTGGCATCGATCGGTGTGTACAAATAAATAAACGCAAATTAAGTCCGCAAATCAAATAAAGCGGCAACACTCCAAAAATAAACAAAACAAGCGATATACCTGTGGACAAAGATCCCCTCACTGGGAATAAGTTCCAAATTCTTGGCCAACAGTCTAAGGCTGAGTGTGAAGAAAAGGCTCCAAGTGCCGCAAAACCAAAGCCTCCACCTATCTATATAAGGGATAGCAACTGTGCGGCCCTAGTCACAAAGATCCGTCAACAAAGGCAATATACGCGAAACAAAGCTCCAAGTCAACACTGAAGAAAATTATCGAGCAGTCGAAAAATGCTTTAGAGCTTTCGGAAGTCGTTTCTGCCTTGGAGGAAAAGGGATTCAAGGTCAAGTCCGTTATAAACTTAATAAACAGGGACAAAAAACCACAGCCGCTATTCAAAGTTGAACTAAGCCCGGAAGACACAGCTCCTAAAAATAATGTAGTGCACCCAATTTACAAACTATCTTTCTTATTGCACCGCAGAATAACTGTAGAGGAGCCGCAAAAAACGCACAAATCCAGTGCAATGTACCAATTGCCAAGAATTTGGGCACACAAAACCCTACTGCACCCTGCGATCAGTTTGTGTAGCATGCGGAGAGCTGCACAACACTGCCTCATGCCCTGCTAACAAGGAGGATCCATCTGTCAAAAAATGCAGTAACAGTGGAGGTAACCACACTGCAAATTACAGAGGTTGCCCAGTCTACAAAGATCTGAAGAGCAGGATTAATACGCCCACAGAATTTTCCCGATCCAATGGAAACCTTAATCAGTACAAACCCTCGCAGTCGACCCCTGGAGTCTTCTTCACCAAAGCTGCGAGATCGACCTTTGCCCCAACGGCTACAACCCAAGGTGTTTCTTTCGCAAGCGCCTTGAAACTAGGAAATGATAGACCCGAACGCATATATACGGTTTCGCATGAAATTCGAAGTGAGCCGACCCTGCTATCAAAAAAAGCGGAACAATCATCAAACTATAGTAGCTTAGAAACTATGTTACAGCAGACTCTGAAGAATTTTATGGTATATATGCAAAACGCAATGCAAGAACAAATGAGAACACAAGGAACTCTAATTCAAATGTTTGCTTCACAACAATCCACATAATGGCTCTACTACGAGTTTCACTCTGGAATGCAAATGGCGTTCCTCGCCACAAAGTGGAATTATCAAAATTTCTCCAGGACAATGAAATCGACATAATCGGAGGTGTCCCAGAAATATCTTTCAACCAAATTCCAACCCAAAACTAATTCTCGGTGTCCTAGAAATCTCTTTCGGTTGGTTTCAAACCTCTAGTATTTTGTTAAGAGCTTTGGAGAAACCAACCAAATCCAATACACAAACCAACCAATGCGACTCCGCTAACCTACGCAAACTTAGCGAGCTTAGCAAAGACACAAACAGGGCTGGCAAGTCTGAAACCATCAATACAACTATGAACAAAATCTGTTATCAATTATTTGCGAGCGACGCAGCCCTGTTTTTGTAGTTGGACCATAATCTTATAACTAGACTTTTTAATAAGAAAATGAAATCTCTCCAACTTCTGGGACACCGACGGATTTTTCGAGCGATTTGCAAACCAACCGAAGCCAAAATCTCTAGAGATTTCCAGGACACCCCCGAATGCTTCTTGCAGAAACTCACTTGACGGACCGATACAATTTTCAATTACCTGGGTATGCATTTTACGGCACGAATCACCCAGATGGCAAAGCCCATGGTGGCACTGGCATCCTCGTCAGAAGCCGCATCAAGCATTATCCACTATTAGGATTTTCGGAAAACTACACTTATGGACAAAATAATAGGAGTGTGTTTTTTTTCTTTTTAACTTTTTATATATAATTCATATCTTCTCTAATCTCAAAAAATCAAAGCTTTTTCAAAACTTATATTAATTTTCTTTAAACAAAAAGTAAAAACATTTTCACAAATCCTTTAATATACAACTAAATTAAATATTTCCTTAAATCCGCCAATTTTGGATGGACACAATAATAAGTGTACGAAGATAAATGTTCAAATTTAATCAATATTTCACTATTTTTGGTATTGTTTTATATTAAACTAAGTATCTGGCAGCTAATAATCGGTATATCGGCCATTATTTTGCAAGACTTTCTCCATTCGTCTTGGCATGGAGGATATTAACTAGCGAAAGTTCCAATTGGAATGCTGTACCTCTCGGACCTCTCTTTTGAGGAGAGGTTGAGAAGTCACTCCAACACTCTTGCCAGAAGACTGTTGCGTAGACAAAGAAAAGCCGAAAGCAGAGTAAGCAGACGCCTCAAGAAGATTCTCCCTAGAGAACTTCCAAACAGACAAATACCCTAGAGTTTGCAGTCTAACCAATAAAACAATCCACAATTTTTCCCAGAAAGCTAATTTATTCTGGGAACTCATCCAATTCGTACCGAAACAGTGAGACCATATTAAAAAAGTGTAGCTTCTGGGAACTCATCCAATTCGTACCGAAACAGTGTGACCATATTAAAAAAGTGTAGCTTCCTTATTAAATGTTATGTTTATATCGATTTAAATCGTTATTTAAAAAAACTTCACACCTATTATAGTGTATCAAATAGCTGTTATAAACGAGATCCTAAGTTAAAGTCGGATCTTCCCGACTTCGATATACCCGTTATTCAGGAGAATTAATGTTAAATAGCCTTCCTCTATGTTAATTAAAAGAGAATTAACATCAATGAAACATATCACCAACTGCGCACTGCTTTGAAAAGTATGCAACTTTTTTTAAGTTCTTTATATCTCTGCCATTTATTATCCATTTATTAAGCAAATGGAAATTTACAAGATTATAGATATTGGGCATATACAAAGTTGCGCAAAATAAGAACTCGATATCTTAAAATTTGTTGGAGATATTTAACATTTTTTATTGCGGGGCGGGAGGGGGCGTGGCCAAAATATGAAACAAAGTTGATCTAGGCGTTCATACAGACAGACGGACATGGCTATATCAACTCGGCTGTTGCTGATCAAGAATATAAATACTTTATGGGGCGGAGATGCTTCCTTCTGCCTGTTACATACATTTGCACGACTTTAGTATTCCCTTTTTACTCTACGAGTAACGGGTATAAAAACTGATCAGCCAAATGATAATATGTATTGTTTCACTTAACTTAATTAGTTTAACAAAATTTCTAAATTAAAATTATTTTGGTTTCGTCACTCCAGAGGATATTATGCCATTTTTTCTCACCCTCCGATCCGCACCAGGTTTTACGATCTAATGCAAATTTGTTCATCTGTAAATTTGTCGACCGAAGCAAAGGAACCCTGCGAGCAATCCTACCTGGTAGGTTTGCTATTGCCAATCGTCGCCGAACGGTCCGTGATGACACAATATTCCCTATTTCATTGGCAATCGACTTGGAAGACTTGAACGGGTCGCGTTTAACCAACTGAACTATGTGATCGTCGTTCTTAGATGATTATTTTCTAGGTACTCCCCGAGTTTCACCTATTTTTTCCTGTTTTAAGGCTTTGGTTTCGAAGTTTTGAGAACGTTTCATTAACATGGCAATGGATTTATACGTTTTTCCTTTATCTCGGAGTCGCCGAATGAGCCTTCTCTCCATTTAGTTTCCATTTAGAAATATCTTCCTAATACCTTATCTCTGCAATTAAATAATTGTATTTATAAACTACAGGTTAATGTTTTGCTGCATACACCTATTTTATTGACCAGCCGAGTTTGCAGTCTAACCAATAAAACAATCCAAAATTTTTCCCAGAAAGCTACTTAATTCCGGGAATTCACCCAATTCGTACCGAAACAGTGTGACCATATTAAAAAAGTATAGCTTCCTTATTAAATGTTATGTTTATATCGATTTAAATACATTTAAAAAAAAAAAATCACACCTTTTATATTGTCCATGACTGTACCTACAAGCCACTTCGATATGTGTGGAGTCTAAACGAGGCAATATCACTCTGTCAAAATCAGAAATCAGAAAATCAATTCCTAGATTTCTTTAATACACTTGGTCAAAGCTTTTTGGCTGCGGGTGACTATAATTCGAAACATCCCCACTTGGGCTGCAGACTGGCTAATCCCAAAGGGAAGCAACTCTACAGCGTATGTATCTCCGGGAAGGCCTACATACTGGCCGGCAGATCCAAAGAAATTACCTGATCTTATAGACTTTGGATGGAGGTGCAAAGAGCGTCGTGCAAGTAAGACGTGTTTGGCAGCAAGCTCCCGGAAAATAGCCTTTTATTTGTGACCCTGCAAGAGAGGACAACCTGAGCTGTGGCAACAACCTGTGGCAAGGAACATACCGAGGATCAACAATTGGAATTTCACGGTGGGTGGCCCGCATGAGTTAAATAAAGTAACGAAAGTAACGAAGAAAGTTTATCCGAGCCAAAACAAGCGGGAGACAACGAAATAGGAAAACTAGAGGCGGACCGAACCAGCTGTCTTATCCAGGTCGGTCAGAGATCGGTTATCGATAAACGAGTTGCGTAGCAGGCAGCTTAAGGAAAAACATAAATCGATAAGCAGGTGGCGCGTTGTTTAAACAAGTGGAGCTCAAATGGCTGGACGAGGTGGACTGAGCCGTACGCCACCAACCGGGTTTTCCGCGAGCCTGAGTACGTCGCAAATGTCCAAAAGGGGAAGGCTGGATTGCTCGCCGGAGGAGCCCACATTGAGAGATATTATGCAGGTTCTTAAAAATGTGGCCACAAAAGACGATGTAGCGGAGATCAAAGATCAATTGGACACAGTGTCCAAGCAAGTGCAAGAGTTAAAGGAAGAAAACAAAGCACTTAGATCGGGACTTGAACAGGTCAAGTTGAATACTGCAGCCGTCCACAAGGAGTTAATGAGAATTGTAGACCTAAGTAAGCGAAAAAATTTGATCTTCCGTGGAGTAAAAGCGGATGGTTCACCAAAAAGAGAGGCTCAAAAGATTTGCAGTGAAATCCTGAAACTCAACAACGAGCATGTAAAAGAATCGAGAATACTGTTCAAACGTGGCAACAAAATGGGAATTGTGCTTGAAATGGACTCTAATGACTCAGCTTCCTCCGTACTGAAAAGTTCAAATAAACTCAGAGGCACTAATATATACGTAGAGCAGGATCTAAGCGAAAGAAGACAGCTATAAAAACGGGCCCTTTTGAATCTGAAAAAACAAATCAACTGAGGAATGCGAATCGGAGAGAAACTTCTGAAATCAACAAAAATGACTTATGCGAACGGAGAACAAACGGCAGCTATGTTGGAAGAACTGTATGGAGAAAAATAAAGGAAATAACGATTTGCGGAAAAAAAACTGTAAGCTCTCAAAAAGTGCTTCGTACGTCAGTATATTAACAATTTTCATATAAGTACAGGATTGTCCAACAAGAAACAGAATTGTTCAACAAAAAAAAAGGATGTTTCTATAGAAACGTGGGCAGCCCAGAAACAGCTAGGCACAACAGTACGAATCAGCATGAGTTGGAGTCAACTGACGGACGTCATGTTGGCAGCAGTTGAGAATCCGAACGACTCAGAGCGAGTACTGCATCATACCAATGTATCTTACAGGAGTGAACTGGGCTTCAGACTTGGAGCGCATTAAGAATCTTTTCGAAAATGAAGTGGAAAATGCTATTCTCATTGGTGACTGTAATGCACGGATTGGGTGTGAACAGGAATATCTGACGGATACCTCATTAGAATCGTTTACGTATGGATCGGAATTCAGACACTCTAAGGATGACATAATAACTGGCAATGTGAAAAAAATGTTGGATTTTGCAGACGACAAAGGCTTAGTGATCCTCAATAGTAGAACACGTGGGGACCTGGAGGGAAACTTTTACCTTCATTAATAGAAATGGTAGCTCAGCCATAGACATTTGTGCCACCGATAATACTTTGTTAGAGCATGTTTTGAATTTCGAAGTGGAGAAACAAATCTTGTCAGATCATATGCCAATACAGCGGAAAAAAGCCTCAAACTACTGCCGAAACTACAGTGGGCAATACAAAACAAGGACGTATACCAAGCTAAGTTGCAGTGGAACATCAGGGAGCTTTAAGAAACGAAGACGGAATGGCTTATCAAGGATGTGGTAAAAACTATAAAAAACTCGGCGACAAAAACATCATTTAGCACAAACGTTAATTTTAAACAAAAGTGGTTCACGTCTAAATGTAACAGAAAACGAAAAGAAGTTCCAGAGGAATTGGTCAAAGGATTGGAACTGGCATAACAGCTTGAGAATTTAGAGTTCACTTCATTGAACTTCTCAACCCCCCGCAACTGTCGCCTAGCATGCTGTACGCCCCAAACTACCTGGAGGATGAAGAACTGAATAGAGCGATTTCTATCGAAGAGCTAAAAAGTGCACTCAACAAAGACAAGGTCAACAAAGCACCGGGAGAAGATGGAATTACCAATGAGTTTCTGCAAAATGCGCCCACTGAACTACACGAGCTCTTGGTCCACATATTTAACGAAGCATATCACAGCGCGCAAGTAGAGGAATCTTTTTCAAAAAGCATAATCTTCCCAATTTTTAAAAAAGGTAATATAAATAACCCGCAAAACTACCGTGGAATATCTTTCATCAACTCTTCAGCGAAGCTTTTTATGAGTGTTCTGACCACACGACTAGCAACATGGGTTGAGAAAGGCGAAAAACTAAGTGAATACCAAGCAGGATTTAGGCGTGGATACTCGACAGTAGATGGGATATTTAATCTGGCATCAATAGTCCAAATAAAACTCCAGGAAAAACGCAAAGTTTATGCCTATTTCGTAGACTTTAAGGCTGCTTTCGATTGTGTGCCTAGAGGACTCCTCCTATACAAGCTGCAACGATTAGGAGTATCAACAAAAATGATTAAACTAATAGAAAACGTATACGCAAAAACTTCGTGCGCAGTTTGGACAGGTAACGGTCTATCGGAGGATTTTGAAACACACAATGGAGTTAAACAGGGATGCCTCATGTCACCGCTGCTATTTGCTTTATATCTGGATGACATTCACGAGCATCTAAAAGGTGGAGTAATGGTTGGAGACACAAATATACGAGTGCTCATGTATGCGGACGACATCGTCATTCTTGCGGACAAGCCCGAGACACTGCAGGACATGATAATAAGACTAGAAAGCAACTGCTTTATGTGGGGAATGGAGGTCAACAGGTCAAAGTCGCAAAATATGGTATTTCGAAAAGGAGGAAGACTGGCATCATCAGAAAAATGGTTCTTTCATACGGAGGCTGTTCAAGTTGTTTCGGAATTTAAATACCTTGGAGTCGTGTTAACACCCACTATGAGCTTTAAAAAACATGTGGATTCCAGGATAAAAGAAGCAAAAGGAAGCATAAACACCGTATGGGGTAAATTCTTAGGAAGCGATAACCTGAACCTTAGCGCAAAATGGAATGTGTTCAATACCATAAGTAGAGTAGAGTAGAGGCGAGGTAAGCGAAGAAGCCTACCAACTGCAGGGGTATTTCATAAAACGAATTCTTAAGTTGCCGGAAAATACGCCAAACTACCTATTAGCGATTGATGCAGGCCTAGAAGACGGACATATTTATAGCCTAAATCTGCACCTAAAATATATAGCGAGAACTCTTTTCGAGTACAACAACACCAGATTGCCGCATATTTTGTCTCGGTATATGGTCCGACAGGGGATTGGATGGTACGCGACGCTTAGAAGAAAACTCGAGGATCATAACATCACCCTTAATGGCACTCGCAACGCACTCGGAATGGATTTTAGGTAGTGTATCTCTACTCACAGCCATAACAGAAGAAACTAAGAAGGAACATGTGAACATGGCCAGATCGAGCGAAGTTTGCATATTCAAGAACTTAAACTATGCGGTAGGGGCTGAGTTCTGCAATAACGGCTCCACACAGAGGACTATTGCATGGATCCTAAAGGCGAGAGGAGATAGCTGCGGCTAAATAGCAACCCCAGAAACACGGTAAACGGTGGATTGTGCTCGCTTTGCAACTGGAAGGAGATAGAGGACATGCATCATTTTATCGGAAGATGCCCTATTTTGAAAGAGTTTCGATGTCAATATTTTAAGAAGGAAGTGCTTGAGGCAGAGGAGGTCGTCGCGGCTCTGGATGGAGCCATGGGTTGGGCAAACCTGGCGGATTATATTGAGGGTGCTAAAGTATATAGGAGGAGTATAGTAAATGAGGATTTTTAATATACTAAAGTTCATGTTCATGTTCGTCAGACCATTCTCCAATAATATTCACCCTTCTGGAGTGCCCTCATGTTAGAAAATATCCTCGGAGACTGACATCACACAAGACAAACTGGCTCAAATACAAAAATATATCAGCAGTCACATAGAGCTGAGACCAACCATAAACAGCGAAGAAGACATTGACAATTTAGTTCAAGCCCTCACCCCTATCATTACTGCCGCCGCTCACGACTCAAAACCCCAAACGACAAAAACAGCACCTCAGCAAGATCGTAGATTAACAAACAGTTACATTGACCGGCTGGTCTCAGATAAGCGGCGTGCAAGAAGAGAATGGAAAAGCTCTAGCTCGCCTGCCGAAAAAAAAATCGTCTGAGACTTGCTGAACGCATACTTCGCAAAGCACTCGAAGCCGAGGAGCAGCTAACACATAGCCGTTATATCGAAAAATTATTGCCCACAAGCACCAAATTTCCCCTATAGAAGGCACGCGCCGTCATAAAGCCACCTGCAAAGGTAGACACGCCTTTAAGAGATCAGACAGGAAGATGGGCCCGCAGCGACGAAGAAAAGGCAACTGTCTTTGCACTTCACCTTAGAAATGTTTTCCAGCCAAATCCTCCAACCAATGTCTATGAACTTCCATTGGTTCCGAACTCCGCACAAACTGACCCAATCAAAGTTCATTCGCTAGAAATAAAAAATGCTATCGGAGAGCTAAATCCCAGAAAAGCTCCTGGACATGACCTAATTACACCTAAAATGATTACGGAACTTCCAAGTCCCGCCATTACATATATCTCAAGTCTTGCTGTTCTGCGATGTGGATACTTTCCAACTTAGTGGAGGAAGTCCACAATCATAATGATTCAGAAACCAGGAAAGATAAAACACAAGCGTCATTATACAGACTTATTAGTCTGATACCTTGCCTGTCAACTATTTGAGAAGATCCTACTGAGTAAAAGTGATGCCCATGCACAAAATATCATTCCCCCACATCTATTTGGGTTCAGAGCAAAGCACGGGACTATTGAGCAAGTCAACCATTTAACTTTAGACATTCGGACTGCGTTTGAGCACCACGATACTGCTCTGCAATTTTCTTCGATGTTGCCCAAGCATTTGACCGCGTTTGGTTGGATGGTCTTATATTCAAGATAAGGACAATGCTTCCCCCAAATACTCATAAAGTCTTAGAAAGTTACGTCAGTAACAGAGTATTTACAGTTCGTCAAAATGAGTAAACAAGGGAAGAGTTCACTATAGGAGCCGGAGTGCCGCAGGGTAGCGTACTCGGTCCTCTCCTGTATGTAATGTACACTGCCGACATACCAACAGACCCTCGACTTACAATAAGTACTTTGGCGGATGATACGGCAATATTAAGCAGATCACGATGTGCAATTAACGCAACAAGTCTCCTGGCAAGCCACCTAGCTAAAGTGGCTAGCCAACTGGCGCATAAAATCAACGAGCAAAAGTGTAAACATGTGACGTTCACACTCAACAGAAGCACCTGTCCCCAGCTATTCTTAAATTCAACCCTGATCCCGCAATCAAGAATTCTTAGAACCATCACTGGAGCGCTATGGTACATTCGCAGTGAGTGTATCCACAACGACCTCAGCATCCCATTGGTCGAAACTGAAATGGAGCAACTTAAACAAAAATATTCTGAGAAGCTTCTTACCCACCCGAACCAACTTGCAAAATCTCTTTCCATGCTAGCAACGCATTCTCGTCTCAGGAGAAACGACCTACCAACCCAGCGACTGACTCCAACAGGGGATGGTTTATAAAATAGTTTCTAGATTAAGATCTGAAAAATTATTGTCTCATTAAGAGAAGATCCAATAAATACAAAAAAATAAAAAAAAAGTTTTCAAAGAAAATCAATAGTGATATTTCTGAAAGTGGTTTAGAATTTATTTTGATTTCGTCGATCACTGTTCACAGCTGCTCCATACAATTTGGCCAGTGTGCCAAGAGCAGTGTTAGGTATTAATCAATAAAATTTGTAATCAATTGATTAATCAGCTAATATTTTTAATCAGTTAATCCAATTGCAGTTAAAACTAACTGCAATTAAAATATTAATTGCAGCTGGCAACCGATTTAATTGAATTAGCTAAAATTAATTGTAACTTGCAATCAAATCAATTGCAATCGAATTTTCCAATTGTGACTGAACAGTAAAATAATTTTGCTCAAATAATACGAACAGCATACTGAGACAGAATGAAGAACATCGGCTATTAGTCTTCGCCTTCGGAACATTGCATTTGGTGGCAACATCCTGTGGCACTACGACTTTGTTGTTGGCGATTAATAAGCACTACTTTAAATTTACGCTGAGCCGAAATAAAAAAAAACCTGATCCAACATCAGGCGCACACATTTAAGTGAATTTGACTTCGCTTGCAAAAAATTCTCTAATTTGTGGCATTTTGTTGTACTGTTCTTTTAAAGGGTGATTTTTTAGCTATTATCTTTTGGCAACACTGGTTTAAACAGCTCACGCACATTTCGTGTTTTGTTTCACTGTCAAAAATCTTCAGTTTGGTCTATAATTTAACCATGAAGCGTCTTACAAACGAACAACACTTGCAAATTATTGAATTTTATTATCAAAATGCGTGCTCTGTTAAGAAAGTTCATCGCGCGCTTCTTCCATTTTATGGTCAGTTTTATCGACCCACTGAAGCGGCTATTCGGGCTATTGTGACTAAATTTTCACCAAATTTACATTGTTGGACATTAAACCACCAACACGCTAACGTAAAGTGCGAACTGAAGAAAATATCGCAGCTGTATCGGCCAGTGTTAATGATGACCATCAATTATCGATTCGTCGCCGTTCGCAGCAATTGGGCTTCTGTTACTCAACAACGTGGACAATTTTGCGGAAGGATTTAGGTGTGAAGCCTTTCAAAATACAGCTGGTGCAAGAATTGAAGCCGAACAACCTACAGCAACGTAGAATTTTTGGTGAATGGGCTCTTGGAAAGTTGGCCGAAGATCCACTTTTTTACCGAAAAATTGTGTTCAGCAACGAAGCTCATTTTTGGCTCAATGGGTACGTAAATAAGCAGAGTTTTCGATTTTGGAGTGAATATCAGCCAGAAGCATTGCAAGAGCTACCAATGCATCCAGAAAAAGTCAGTTTGATGCGGTTTATGGGCTGGTGGCATCATTGGACCGTACTTCTTCAAAGATGATGCGATTCGTAAAGTAACTGTGAATGGTGAGCGCTACCGTCAGATGATATCCAACTTTTTTTTGCCAAAATGCAAGAGCTTGACTTGCATGACATGTGGTCAACAAGACGGTGCCACATGCCACACAGCACGCGCCACAATGGACTTATTGAGAGGGGAGTTCGGTGAACATTTTATTTCACGTTCTGGACCGGTCAATTGGCCGCCTAGATCGTGCGATTTAACGCCTTTGGACTATTTTTTCATGTCTATACAGACAAGCCCGCTTCAATTGACGCATTGGAAGACAACATTGAAGCATTTATTCGTGAGATACCGGCCGAAATGTTGGAAAGAGTATGCCAACATTGGACTAAGCGGATGGACCATTTGGGGCGCAGTCACGGTCAACATTTGCATGAAATAATCTTCAAACATTAAATTATATGGACCGTACTATCGATTCAAATAAAGATTTCATGCGTTTTTCTGAATTTTATGTTTTTTTCTTTTTAAACTTTCCTATAGCTCTTAAAAAATCACCCTTTAGTTGTATAATGGTGCTAATATGTGTATTAACTGTTATAAGAATAATAATAAAACAACAAAATACAAATCTTACTTTTAAATTGTTAATCAAATTTTTCAATCAGATTGACATTTAATTAATTGTTAATTTTAGAAACTTACAATTAATCAATTGTTCAATCACAAAATTTTGCAATTACAATTAATTAATTGTTAACTGCGTGCAATTAACAATTAACTAATTGTTAATTTTTTAATTGTTAATCAATTAAAATTTGCCCAACTCTGACCCAGAGAAAGTGAGCACTTAACATTGAGACTTTTCACGTTTTAATTCTGACCCAGAGAAAGTGAGCACTTAACATTGAGACTTTTCACGTTTTAATTAAATTATTTATTGAGTGCATTTTAGAATCCATACTAGTCTTCTTAAAGGGAAGAAAGAAAGAGCAATGGCCTATAGTGGACGTAGTCATAAGTGCTTCAGTTTTTACAGCTTGTGTTTGGATTGGTTAAATACGTGTATGTTCGCGATTACATATCTGCCCATTCTCTTAGAATGTTTTACGTAACCATCATAAATCATAACCATCATAGATCATAAAGAAAGTTTCAAACTGTTTTTCGTGACGAAAATAAAACAAATAAGTACAAAGCCCAACAAAAATTCATTTTGTATATTTTTGAGGGCTACGGATTTGTCAGTCACAGAAAACGGTTTTTAACATTTTTTATGATCTATTCTATTATCTATTTATGACTATCACCAATGCTCCCAATTTTAGTTTCGCAAAAATGACCGATTTGAAACCGACTTAAATACCAAATTTGCTCCCAAATCGCAAAATTTTATGAGAAAGTGAAAATGGGATCATAGCGGCATATTCTTTTTTATTATCGCGGTAATGTCATAACCATGACTGTGTGGTTCTGTAGACTTGAAAAGCAGTTTCTTGAGTATTTTGTGGTCTTATTACCATTGAGATCTATTAACTGAGAATTGTGCTTTTGCATTGCTCCTGGCTTTATATTCCCCTTGATTGGGAGCATGGATTGTTTTGGATTACAATTTTATACCCTCTTTGGTATCTTTTCGCGATTTTATGATTTGCCAGTCTTTGTACATCGTTTATGCTGAATCTATGTTCTTCAACATGGGTCATTCATGGAATCAATCGCGGCTAAGTATTGTCATAACCATGTCTGGGTACTTATAGTATGTGTAGTAGTTTCTTAATGGTAAACATTGGTCATCTATGGTTTTTTTTATCGCGGTTCAGAATTTTCATAGCCATGGCTGTGTAGTTAAGTGTTGTTACTTGTGGCCTTCAAAAGTTTTTTCTTTGGCGGTCTTTTTACCATGGAGATCCATTTACTGTGAATTGCGTTTATGAATTGCTCCTGGCTTGATATTCCACCTGATTGGAAGTAAAATTTCTCTTGCATTATTACTTTTTTGTATCCTCTTAGATATCTTTTCCTGATTTTATGATTTGCCAGTCGCTGTCAAATGACTTGACACTTCTTTTATGTTGTATCTATGTTCTTCATCATTGGTCATCAATGGTATTATTCGCGGCTTAGTATTTTCAAAACCAAGTCTGGGTAGTTATGTCAGGTCACTTTTGGTCTTGAAAAACAATTTTTTAAGTATTTATCGGTTATATTACTATTGAGATCTATTTACAGTGAATTACGTTAATACATTGATCCTGGAATGATTTTCATTTTTATTGACAGTAATATAATTATAATTGATAATTTGTATCCTCTTTGGTATTATTTCGCGACTTACTAGCAGTTTCAAATCAACTACCAATTCCTGGTGCTATCGTTCCTTCAAGTTAATAGCTTTTAAATGGATTTTATTGCCTAATTTTAAATTAAATTTGTTTATGAAAAGATTTATGGGGTGGATTAAAAAAAAATTTGATTAAATCAATACCAGATTAAATTTAGTTTGTAATTTCAATCAGATATTCTTTAAATCAAAAGATTCAAATAAGATTTGATATGTGAATCAAAATGATTGTATTTTCTTGATTTAATTCAATGATTGACATCTTTTAGATTTCAATAAAATAAATGCAATCAAAATACAATTATTGTTGATTGCTTCAAAAGAATTATAAATCACCATAGAGCAATCATCAATGATTTCAAGAAGATTTAAATCTTAATAATTTAAAGCAAATTGAATGCAATCGTTGCTTTTTTCAATCAGGTTGTTATTGAATCACGATTCAATCTTGAAATGATTGATTCATTTACAGCTCTGGTAAAAAATTTCCAGTACCTTCAGTATTTTTAATACCCTTGCAGATGTTTGTAATGCATGGAAGGAAGCATATCCTACCATATAAAGTATATATATTCTTGATCGGCATGACGAGCTGAGTTGATTTAGCCCAGTCCGTCCCTGCTTCAGTCCGTCCGACTGTTTCTATGCTATCTCCATGATTCCACCATGGAGATCTATATAGACGGACATCTATATAGTATAGCTGTCATAGAAAAGTATCGTCAGAAAAGTAGTCTTAGTTATAAAAACTTTTTTGTTTTTCTTGTATTTCCTTTATATGCTCCCACACAATTCTACAAAGTTTGGTAAAAATCGGATGACTATAGGTCGAAAAACTAGTTCTTGTGAGAAAAACTTTTTTGTTTTCAATAGAAACTTTCCCATGATTTCACTAAGTTTGCTCGAAATCGGACATCTATATAGCTGTCATTGAAAAGAATAGTCTGAAAAGTAGTCTAAGTTAGAAAAACTTTTTTGTTTTCAATGGAAATGTCCTTATAATTGGCATTTATTTTGTTGGCGTTTCACACAATTCTACAAAGTTTTACCAAAATCGGATGACTAGCATATAGCTGTCATAGGAACCATCGGTCGAATAACTAGTTCTATTGAAACCAACTTTTTGTTTTCAATGGAAACGTTTTTATCTTTGGCGTATACTTATTTTATATACTTTTGCACAATTCTACAAAGCTTTGTCAAAATCGGAAGACTATAGCATATAGCTGCAGTTCGAATGATCGGCCGAAAAAGAAGTTCTAGTGAAAATAACTTTTTTGTTTTAAATGGAATCGCCTCCAAATTACGTACATGTTAATTTGTTATGCGTTCCTATGATTCTACTAAGTTTGGTCGACATCGGACATCTATATAGTATAACTCCCTTAGAAAAGAAATGTCTTAGTTAGAAATACTTTTTATTTTCAATGGAGGCTGCTAGGGTATACAAAACTTCGGCCAAGCCAAGAAGTTAACTTTCCCCTATTTTTATATCTACATTTTATGAATATTACGAATATATTATAACTTCCTTTTCATGATTTTTAATTTACAAAACAAAAATAACATAAAATGACTGGAAATACGAGTGTCAAAGAAAAAAATTCGACCAAAAAATGGATTTTTTGGCTTTTTTCAAAAAGTACGTTTCGGATCTGCCTGAATCTTTTTTAAGCAAAAACAATTTTAAAAAGTTTGCCAAGGGTAGAAACTACCCATAAGCGAGATAGCAAAATCTTTATAATCAACACAAAGAATATAAGTATAGATATGAGTAACCAAATAATATTAAAGGCATTCAAAATCCAAGAGAGAGCCTAAAGTTATAATAAAAGTCAATCAAACTCGAATGGAAAAGCGCCAAAGATATTTGTGAAAGGAGACAATGTTCATGAAAGGCAAAGTTTAAAGGACTTTACGAGGTATCAAAACTGTTAGACAACGACAGATATGTAGTGGAAGATGTAGAGAATTTTCCACAGATGGAGATACTTCACTCTTGGGATATTTGCAAATCACAATATGAAACCTGTGTTAAACTGCAAAAATAAAAAAGCGAAAGTTGTTGAAAAAAGTGACCAAAATAGTGATGAAATTAGTGATAAAAGTAGAGAGCATATTAGTGAACGAAGCACAATAAGTCCAAAAAAATTGGATACAAAAGGCGGAAACATTAAATTATGTAATATGGAAGTCAGAAATCTGTCGGATCGGAGACCCTCAAACGAAGACCCTCAAACAAATCGGCCAGTTCCTAGAACATTCCTTGAGTCAACTCTGATTTGGTTCTGATTTGACACACGACGCAAGTGTGAGCACGACAAACGTTTATTAGAGACTGAATAAAGAAAATGAAAAGTACAGCGATCGCATAGTGATGTGCAAAAAGGACAATTCAACTTTTATATTCAACACTTTTTCTCAATTAAATATCTTCTTGCGTTGTCTCATATATACAATTTCGCTTAGCTCGCTGTTCAAATATGCATTTAAAACGTCCATTTGGTGGAGATACAATTCCCTTTCTGCGGCTATAGCTAGCAATAGCCGTATATTTTCATAGCGGATAGCGGGTGAAAATGTTTCATTGTTATTTACTCCAAACTGCTGGCAACAACCCTTAGCAACCAACCTAGACTTAAACCTTTCAATGTTCCCTTGATTATCGCGCTTTACTCGAAAGACCCACATGAAACCAATAGCTGTTGCGTCTAAAAATAGGTCCACCAATGTACTCGTGCACTAGCTTCATAGATTTTTTCCACTCTGAAGAATGCTTGCCCGGTTAACGCCTGCTTCACATTATTTTGCGTATCGATATTATAATAGCTGACAATGCTATTGACCATATTGTACTCTTTCTTTGGCCTAGCTCGTTCTCCATTGCGTATTAACTTGGGCCTGCCTGGACCTCGCCGACTACCTTGGGCCTCAGTAGAGCTAATTGACGAATTTACTCCTTCATCGTCAAAACTCTCGAGCTGGGCTTCATCCTCCTGTTGAAGAAAAATCCACACTTCTTCTGGAGACACCGCATCATGGTCAACTTGTTTTGGAGCAGCTTCTCCTGGACCAACTCCCTCTGGAGCTGCTCTCTCGCCATATGCTTCTTCTGGATCTGCTGGATCACATCTTCCGGATCTGCTCGGCCACGATTTGATTCTTCACCATGCCATTAACCTTGTGTAGGAAACTCAAGGATGAAAGAAGTGAAATCACTACTCTTTGCAGCATGATCTACAGATGTTATTTCGCCTTCAACAAATTTTACATCCCGCCTCTCCTCTCGAAATGGCTTCGGCCCACAAAGGCTCCTCAATATTAGCATGCACCATCATGCTTCGAGCCATTTCAACAAGGGTCCTGTTTGCACTCTCAGCCACTCCGTTCTGCTGAGGAGTATATGGCACCGTCAGCTGTCTTTTGATGCCACAATTGTCCAATTCTCAAATCTCTTGTTCATGTATTCCCTGCCCTTGTCGCTACGGATGGCCTTTATTTTCTTCTTCGTCTGGCGCTCAACTAAATTTTTGAATATTTCAAACTTCTTAAAGGTATGGCTTTTTGATTTCATAAAATACACAAAAATTCCTCTGGAAAAATCATCGATAAACGTGATGAAATACTTGGCGCCGCCTATCGATTGCACATTTATCGTCAGTATTAACTAGTTCCAGCAATTAAGTTGCACTCCCTGTGAACTTTTTAGGAAATGGCAGAACACAAATTTTTAACTTGTTATATGATTTCAATTTATTTCAGCCGGAATGTTTTTCACATCAATGTCATCCACGATATGGTTCCGAAAGTTTAGCGATTATGACAAATAACAGCCTTTTCTTGCATTGAAAACAACCGGTACACGTCACTAAACAAAAACGAGAGAGTAAGTTAAAGTCGGTCCTGTCCGACTTCGACATACCCGTTACTCAGGGCGATTAGTGTTAAAAAGCCTTTTCTATGTTAATTAACAGAGCATTAACATTAATGTGACCATTTCATCATTTTGTTAGCAAATAGTACATGTAGCGTCAAAAAGTATGCAACGCTATAACTCTGCCATTTATTATTCGATCTTTATGAAACTTTCAGAGATTGTAGATATTGGGCACATGCACTACCACTGCAAAATATGAATATCTATAAAATTGTTGGAGTTATTGAACATTTTTTATTGTGGGGACGGGAGGGGGCGTGGCCAAAATTTGAAATAAACTTGATCTGCGTAGGGATAATAGGAATCTACATAAAAAATTTGGTCGCTCTAGCTTTTATGGTCTCCGAGATCTAGACGTACATACAGACAGACGGTCATGGCTATATCGACTCGGCTGATGATGCTGATCAAGAATATATATACTTTATGGAGTCGGAGATGCTTCCTTCTGCCTGTTACATACATTTGCACGACTTTAGTATATACTTTTTACTCTACGAGTAACGGGTATAAAAAGTCGAGAATCCACTATCACTAAAATGCAAAGTAATTGTATTATTCTATATTCTGTTAATATTTTAATAAATTATTTAGGGAAAGCATCGATCAGAAGACCAGGTCGTTTAAGAAGGAGCATAAGGATGGCCCACAATTTCACAAGGGAGGGGACGTGTTTGTTGTGGCTGCAGCCTGGGACTAAATGACCGCGCATCTGGCCAACCTTTCCTCTGATTGCTAGAATTGAATGAAGATTCTTTTCGTGCAATAGGAGCATTATTCAAAGCATTTTGCCTGTTGATTGCCTTATCAAAAAACAGATCCACGTCTTTCTTAGTGCTCTTGTCAACACGATAATATCACTAACTGCGATCTGTCATATCCTTATGGATTTGCCTCTTCCGTAAATCGTTAATTTCATTAATTAAAGCGATTCTTTTGTTTATATTTTGTTTTGCGTTCGTAGGCCGCTAATGTTGTAAGGTTAGCGGGCGGTTAATATGATTTATTTTGTTTGAAATTAAGTTAAAATCTAAAATTTTTTAAGGCGCTTTGACAAATCGCCAGTGAATCCTGTGGCACCCCCGCATATATTCTTGGTCAGCATTAACAGCCGAGTCGATATAGCCATGTCCGTCAGTCCTTTGCCTCTGGTACAGATTATAACAAAACAAGACAATTTTTAAAAAGTCCAAATAAGAAACGTTCTGTAGGGTTTCAGCGTAAAAAAAAACACGACTCAGTGCAAAGGGCTGCGCACCCATGTAAGGAAAAGCGTTTTAGGCTAATGTAAATACTTAGCATAAGGTAACACTGAATAGACTCTTTTTGAATTATACTTGCGCACGAGATAAGTCGCGCAACTTGGCCGTCTACTGCCTTCTGCCATACCTGTTTGGCTTTTCAGATCGGCAATCACCTGATTGGCAACCTGACTCACACTTTTACATGGTCCTTCGTCGCCAACAACCGCAACCGGCATCTTTGAGAAAACCTACTGGAGGAACTTACTGAAATCAGCATTCATCCAGGACAACCACACCAGAACCTACTTGGCCAAACACCTGCAGGAAAGAAGCTCATCATTTTGTCTCCCCCAGGAAATTTAAGTAGTCCCTACCTAAACGCAAAAAGGTAAAATCTCTTCTTTTTTTTCTGTGAAAAAACCCAGTGAATGCACGTGCAATTTGCATTCACACACACACATACAAACATACGTTAACCTCAAATTACATGCAAAGTGCAGTGTGCAGATTACGATAGTGGCGAAAGCACACATACCCAATTGATCGTGAGTAAGTGGTTACAAATAAATAAATAAAAACACAACTTTTGAATTTCACGAAACAAACGTCACACAAAACTAATCGTTTCTACAAACATTTAATTCAAAATTTTGAAATTTTCATATATATTTACATATATTTGAGCACTTATATTTGCTCACATTTTGACACACATATTTGCACACGTTTACACACATATATTTGAACATATTTCTGCACACATTTTTTCACACATATTTGCACACTTATATTTGCACACATTTATACTCACAAATCTTTACACATAATTTGCCCAGACATATAGATATACAGACATATACACATCTACACACTCAACCCACATTAACTCAACCTTAACCACTGCAGAGCGGCACAGGACTTGCTCTCACAAACAGTCCTAGATCAACGTGTGGACCTTGCTATCCTTAGTGAACCATACAGGGCCAACACGAAGGAGTATGGCACCAAAGCTCTGATGGAGGAGCAGCAATATGGAGCTGCGGTCAGCCGCCAACACAGCTCACCCAACGAATTGCTGAGAGGGGATACGTGAGAGCCAAATGCGGAAATCTCTCCATTTACAGCTGCTACATTGCCCCAAGCATTCCGATTGATCAATTCAGAGGCATAATAGGAAACATAGCAAGTGATGCACGTGCCAGGTCCCCGGTCATTATTGCAGGAGACTTCAATGCGTGGGCAGTAGAGTGGGGAAGCAGCAAAACAACGCCTAGAGGGACATGTCTACTGGACGCATTCGCACCATTAAACGTCTGCCTCCTGAACACTGGCACAAAGAGCACATACAGCAAGGCAGGCAGGGAGTCCATTATAGACCTGACGTTTGCAAGCCCGGAACTCTCTCGTAGTTCCTTATGGCACGTATCGGACCTTTACACCCATAGCGACCACCTTGCGGTTATGACCCAAATATCCCCGGCAGTCAGCAACATAAGTCCGCACCCAGCGCAGCGCGCGAGCTACAAGGCACATACCCTGAATGTAAGTATGCTTCTGGAGAGCTCAACTTAAATGGGGATGCAAATAGCTGTGCAGAAGGCATATCGGAAGTAATCTCGAGTGCTTGCGATGCGTCGATGGCAAAATCATCCAGAGGCGGACAGAGACACCGTTCAGTACCGTGGTGGAACGAGGAAATCGCCAAAGCCAGGAAAGAGTGCTGCGCTGCCAGAAGGCAAAGCCAAAGGGCACGAGATCGCATGAGCAACAGCCAGTACGTCGAGGTTTTCAGAGCCAAGCGGAAGATCTTAAGGGACACCATCAGGCAAAGCAAAGCCAGGTGCTTTCAAGTCCTCTGTGACGCTGCGGATGCACAGCCATTTGGGACTGCCTATAAGATGGTAATGGGGAAGCTTCACAGACCACCAATGCCCACATGCCCAACACAACTGGGGCACATTGTACACTGCCTATTTCCCACGCAGCCTCCTGTGAATATTCCTATGGCATCAACAGAGGAAGAAGACAACATGCTAACAAATACAGAGGAGGTCCTCGGAATATTGGCAAGGCTCAAAACCGACAAATCTCCTGGCCCCGATGGAATACCCAACAATGCCCTAAAGGCAGTCATTAATGCCCACCCTGAAGTGTTTGTAAGCATATACAACAAATGCATCATCGAGCGCACAGTTCCTCGAATATGGAAGCAGCAGAGACTTGTGCTCATCCCGAAGCCAGCAAAAGATCTCGAAGACCCGTCTTCGTATCGGCCACTCTGCATGCTGGACACCACAGGCAAAATCTTTGAAAGGATTATTTGCAACTGACTGGAGAGTGAGCTTGAAAGCAGCTGCGGACTATCTGACCAGCAATATGGATTCCGGAAACACCGAAGCACCACAGATGCCATAAGCGCAGTCACAAGACTGGCCACTGACGCCATAGAAGGTACGAGATGGGCAGGAGGGGGCAAAAAGTATTGTCTTGTTTGCACAATTGACGTGAAAAATGCGTTTAATTCAGCCAACTAGAGCAAGGTCCTTCAATCACTAAGCAGCCGTCGCATATCGCAGTACCTGATACAACTAGTAGTGAGCTATTTCGAGGACCGCTTGGACCAAAACAGAAGAGCAGGAGATTAATTGCGAGCGTGGACATACCATCCTACAGCCGACAGTGCAAGTCTGTATACAGACTCTGCGCACTAAGAATCGCAAGCTGCTTCTGCACTGTGTCGGAAGAAGCGGCATTGGTTGTGGCAGGCACAATTCCAATAGACCTTCTGGCAGCTGAACGGAGAAGCGGGACTACTGGAAGTAGGTCACAGCGGGACTCCACAATAGCCAAGTGGCAATCCAAGTGGAGCCAAGGATCAAACGGAAGGTGGACTCACAGACTGATACCATCACTGGAGCCCTGGCTTAGTCGACGGCATGGACAGGTGGATTACTACTTATCGCAAATGCTAACGGGGCATGGCTGTTTTAAGGCATATCTTTACCGGTTTGAACGCGATAAAGCCTCACGCGACACTAGCACACAGCTCAGCGCGAGCAACATAGTGAGCTGTATGCTCAGGAACGAGACTGGATGGCAAGCTGTAGCCAACATGGCGGCGGCAATACTTAAGGATCTGCGGCTTAGGGAAAGGTGTCGCCGAACCCCCCCTTCAGATTGAGCGGCTAACTTGACCACCATCCGCCCCGCGAAGTAGTGCTTTGCGGCGGTCCCGCGGGAGCGGAGTCCTTCTTTCTTCCTCTTACTATTGCTATTCTCTCTATTCTTATTATGTAAGCTTCTTCTATCTTGTTATTGTTACCCTATTTCCTATCATCTTCAATAAAAAAAAAAAAAATCACTCAACCCACAGACACTCTCTGTGAATTGGTGTGAAGAGACGTGCGTTCAAGATAGCTCCAATAAATTGTGCTTAGTAAACGAACAAAACCCACGGACAAATCCACAGAAGTGGTTGTGGCACTAGTCGGATACCCACAAAGCCAAGGAAAGTGATAGATTATTCAGATATTGACTGGATATTCTAAAGTCGGTGGTGTGAAAAAGGCGGAATTGACTGAGGCTCCGCTGGCCAAGTGAAAAAAAAACAACAAAAACGGGTTCGAATCCGGCGCATGTCAGAAATATTTTTATTTTTTTTTTTTTGTCTGTTTATTGCTCTAATAACACGTACTGAGTTTATTTGACATATTGGGAGCACTGTTGGACACAAACCAGAGGGACCCAGTATCAACTCCCATCCCGGGCAGAGCATTTCCCTTTTTTTCTTTTTTATTTTTTATCAATCCAATTTAGCCTGTTTTCGGTTATTCCGACTTCCGATTCTGGCATATTCGATTAAATAGAAAAATAAATTTTAGGCAGTGGGCAACGCCCCCGAGGAGCAGTGCGTTTTGCACTATGGACTCGGAGGGGAGCAAGCAATGGCCGGAAAACAATCCGGCAACACAACTATTGGTTGAAACTCATCGAGAAAACAAAGGTAACGTTACCCCTCTAGCGAGTACCATAAACTGGGACCCGATAGCGACAGAGTTGGTTGACCCGTTTGCTAGTTCGGCGAGAGTGGCAAGATCCCCATCTATTGTACAGCAAGACCCTGCGAAGGCAACAGGAAAGGATAGCGGAAACATCGAGCTGGACCCAGTACCTACACCAAAAAAGGGACGAGACGCATCAAGCCCGGAAATGGCCACATGGGCTATTCAAAATAAAAAGGGGAAGCTTTCAGAAATAGATAAAAATTGGCAAAATCGTAGAGGAAATGCTGTACCTCACTAATGAGAAAAAAAGTGAGAAGCCTGAACCGTGAAGTCCGGTTCCAGCGCCTTAAGCAACTACAACAGCTAGTCAGAGGCCAACTCGCAATAGAAGACGAGTCAATGATGGTGCCAGCCGGTACAAGCACTAGCAGTGACGCAGTCCAGTTGCCTCGAGAAGTCATGGAGACTACGAACAAGGAGCAACAAACCTCCCCAATGTCCGTACAAAAACCCACAAGCGGCCCAACAGGAGACAAAGGAGTCCAAACCTCGCCACGGGGTAAAGCCACGAAGGAAGATGCGAAAAAAGGGACACCCAAGACCAAGCACCATCCTATGCATAGAAAGAGAGGGGACGCCCAGGAGGGAGCTCGGACTAACCCCCAGGGCGAAAACAAGCAGTAGGAAATAGCAGCGGGAGCCACGGAAAGAGTTGATGGGCAAGACTGGCAACAAGTACGCAGGAAAAGAGCTGCCGCTCCAGCGAAGGTACAAAGAGCAATGCCCCAAAAATTGAAGCCCGAAGCCATTACGGGAACGGAGAGCTCCTCTTGGAGATTAATAGGAAAGCCGCAGGAAATCTACCCAAATATAGCGAAGCCATAACCAAACTACTGGACAAGGACGCCTCTGTGCAAACAATGGGCAATAAGAAAGTCCTGACGTGCCTGGGCATGGACGAGACCACAACCGTGGACGAGGTCTGCGATGCCATCGCAAGACAGTTCAAAGATATCAGCCCACTGGTGGCAGGAGATATCAAGCGCATGTGGAAGCTACGCGACGGGTCCCAGGCGGTAAACATAGCTTTTACAACAAGCGAAGCGGAGAAGGTGATGCAAAAAGGACATGTACAAATCGGATGGATTCGGTGCAGATTTAGGCAAACTGTCGTGCCTACAAAAGTGCTACAAGTGCCGACTTTGTACAAGCAACGAAGACAGGTCCACGAACTGCATTCGATGCGGAGAAAAGGGCCACTTCGCAAAAAGCTGTAGAAAGAGCCCTCATTGCCTGATCTGCAGTGACAATGGAGACAGAGGACATGGAACAGGATCATACCAGTGTCCCATCTACAAGCGAGCATTCAGAGAACTACTATCAAAGAGAGAGTTTCGCGTATGCGAAGGTGAAAGGGTACATCTATAGCTGTTATGCACCCCCCAGCTATGACGCTGCACAATACGATAGGATGATAGATGATATAGTAAACGACGCGCGAGGAAAAGGACCACTTATAATTGCCGGCGACTTCAACGCTTGGGCAGTTGAGTGGGGAAGCCGCAGTACTAACAACAGGGGTAGTGTTCTGCTGGAAGCCCTGGGCAACCTCGACCTGGTGCTTCTTAACGACGGTGCGTCTCCCACCTTCGACAACGGCCTGGGATCATCCCACACAGATGTCACGTTCGCTAGTCCTTCTATAACGCGGCTCACAAGCTGGAAAGTAGCAGAAGTCACGACTCTTAGCGATCATGCAATGATAGAGTTCGAGTTAAAGCCACATGACAGCCAATTATACACCAGAGGAGTCCGGCAATGCTGCTCCAAATCGTGGAAAACCAAAGCACTCGATAGTGAGATGCTCGAATTCGTGATAGAGGATATGAGGGTGAACGATGGCTCGGCTGATCGAATGGCAAGGGATCTTTCAAAGGCCCTAACAGTATGTGATGCGACAATGCCAAGAAAAGGAAGGCGCACAAGATGGCCTGCAGCATATTGGTGGAACTCGGACATCGGAACATTGAGGACAGATTGCTTCAACGCTAGAAGCAAGAAGAGCCAGGGGGACGGATGCCTACGAGGAGCTCACAGATGAGTTCACGATGAGAAGGCTTTTAAAAAAAGCAATAGAAAAAAGCAAGGCAGATGCTTATAAAGACCTTATTGACAACGTGGAAGGAAACCCATGGGGTTCAGCATACAAGATGGTGCGAAAGAAATTAGGAAAGGCGGAACGGCACCAACTAACCCGCAGCTTATGAAGGAAATAGTTGAAACCCTATTCCCGGCGCAGCGCAACAGTAACCCATTGTGGACTAGCAGTATGTGGACGGAGGTAATCGAATTAAGCCAGGAGGAAATCACAGCAGCAGCGGCGAAAACAACCTCGAAGAAAGCCCCTGGACTAGACGGAATTCCCAAAGACATCGTGAAAGCGGCTGCGATGAGAAATCCGGAGGTATTTCGGAAGGTCTTCCATACCTGTCTTCTGGAGGAAGTTTTTCCACGAGGCTGGAAAAAGCAGAGACTGGTTCTACTTCCGAAAAACAAAGGACTCCCAAACGACGCTGGATCCTACCGCCCAATTTGACTCCTGAGCGCAGTTGGAAAGCTTTTTGAAAGAGTAATCTGTTCGAGGATGGAAGAAACCACGGAAGGGCATTTTAGATTATCGGACGAACAGTATGGATTTAAACCCGGCAGGAGCACACTGGATGCGCCAGAAAAAGTGCAAGATATAGCCCAAAAGGCAATCGAGGGGGAACGATGGTTATATGGATCTAAGGAATATTGCGCCCTGGTCACACTGGATGTTCGCAATGCATTTAACTCGGCAAACTGGAGCCATATACACAGCGCCATGAGCGAAATGCGAATGCCACACTATCTCATACGAATAGTCGCCCAATACTTTGAGAATAGAGTCCTGATGTACGACACAGATGTAGGACCCCAGACTTACAACATCACGGGAGGAGTGCCGCAAGGGTCGGTACTTGGCCCTATCTTATGGAACGTGATGTACAATGGAGTACTAAATATCAGCAAACCACAGGGAGCGGCGATTCACGGGTTCGCAGACGACATAGCGGTTACGGTTGTTGGGAAGAGTCTGGAAGAAGTGACCCAAAAATGAACCGCACAATTGTGTATATTAAAAACTGGCTCCGACAAGTAGGCTTAATGCTAGCAGAGCAAAAAACGGAAGTAATCCTCATAAGCAGCCGGAAAAAGGTGAAAAGCATCGAGATAGTGATAGGCGACGCAAGGAAGCGCTCAGCTGATAACCTGAAGTACCTGGGAGTATTAATCGATAGGAGGCTAAACTTCCGAGACCACCTTCAATACGCGGGCGAGAAAACAGCGAAAACGGCGGCTGCACTAGCTAGGCTGATGCCAAACATCGAAGGACCCAAGCCCCCCACAAGACGGCTTCTAGCAACAGTTGCTAAGTCAACAATGCAGTACGCTGCTCCGATTTGGGCGGAGGCAACGGAGTTTCCGACGTATACGCGCGAAGCCAGGAAGGCACACCGGCGTATGTCGATTCGGCTCATAAGCGGCTTCAGAACGGTGTCCGACTCTGCAGCGGCGGTAATAGCAAACAGCATGCCTCTCGACCTGGAGGCTATTGCTATTAAGGCACGAAGGACAGGAATATCCGCGCAAGAGGCGCATAACACGAGTCTCCGAGCATGGCAAGAGGGATGGGACATGTCGGATACAGGAAGATGGACCCACCAACTAATTCCCAGTATAGAGGAATGGCTCAATCGAAGCCACGGAGAAGTAAACCATCACCTGACCCAGTGGCTCACAACCCATGGATGTTTTAGGGAGTACCTACACCGATTTAAGCACGTCGATACACCCTGGTGCCTTTATTGCAATGACCGAGTAGAGTCTGCAAAACATGTGGTGTTCGAGTGTCAGAGGTTTGGAGAGGAGAGACGCGTCCTAAGAAGACTAGCGGGAGAGCCCTTTACACCGAGAGGTCTGGTCAAAAGCATGATCAACTCGCAGGATGTGTGGATAGACGCTGCATCGCACATTTCAACTATAATGAAAAAAGTCAGGATTGACGAACAGGCTGCAAGACAGCAAAACTAGGTGAAATGACGAAATGTTACTACCTGCCCGCCGTAGTAATACCTCAATTGGCAGTCCCGGCGGGAGAATAACAGGTCAGAAGGCGGCTGGTTGGGTTTTAGTCCGTAGGCGTTCCATAGAACGAATCGGGCATGCCCCATGCAACGGTGTATCTTTAGAAGATCACCCAACCATGGTTCGCATACCAAAAAAAAAAAAAAAACACTCAACCCACACTGCAATTAAACTAATTTGCAAACATTACCTGCTCACCTTACAAACATATTAAAAGTATACGCATATTAAACCCTACTCAACCCTTACGCGTCCTCTCGTTAGCAACTTAACTTAAATTTTACGGTTCAAATCGCAACCAATTCGGTCGACTCATTTATCGCGTGGTCTATCTATCGTCACCCAAACTCGAATAAAACTCAAAGAAAATGTCTCTAGTCCGAACCTTCAACTTCTCTGCGGACAGACTTTTGAGTTTCTGCTCCAGCGCTGATTCCTTTTGCTTAGACAACCGAGAATCGGTGCTGTCGGAAAGACTCTCTCAACTTGATCAACTCTTCAAAGAAGCTGATCAAGATTTCCGGAATGCTATGACCTCAAGCGATCCGTCCATTACAATTGAGTTCGAAGAAAATGCAACTCAAAAGTTTTCCAATTTCGAGAACGAGTTTTATCTCGTAAAAGCTCTTCTCAAAGAATTAGTTGCTAAAATCCCAACTCCCGTTTCATCTCAAAACAATTCGATTTCGTCTTCTTCGAACAATAACTCTCCAACTCGAGCATAATGAATATTCCACCCTGTGACACTGAGCCATTCAACGACAACTATGAAGACTGGCCAGAGATATGTTCACAGCGGTTTACGGATCTCACCCAAAACTCTCCTCTGCTCAAAAGTTGTATCATCTTAGACACAAAACCTTCGGTGAAGCTAGTACCATCGTCAAGCAGTTTCAATTATGCGATGAAAATTTTTAACCTGAATGGGACGCCTTGAGCAAACGTTATGAAAATAAGCGCCTACTCGTCGATACGCAGCTCAAAGACCTTTTTGGGATCGAACGAATTGCAAAAGAGGAGGATAAAGACATCCAAAAAATCCTAGCAACTATAAGCAATTGTCTTGCTGTACTCTCAGCTCAAGAGATCCCAACCTCAAATTGGGACCCTTTTCTAGTATACCATTGCTCTTCAAAGCTTCCTGAATTAACCCTATCTCTTTGGGAGCAATCTCTAGATTCTAGAAAGGAGTTGCCAACCTGGAGCAACTTAAAATATTTCTCACTTCTAGGGTAGAAGTTTTGAAACGACTTAATGCAATCAAACCTAATACAAGTCTCTCGCTGCATAATTCCAAGTCTACTCCCAGAAACAATACACGCTCACATGCAACTACTGCAGCAACCGCCCGCAAATATTGCAAACAAACACATCATCTCAGACAGTATTCTTAATTTTTAAAGCTATTCCCCACGACCGTTTCCAGTATGTGAAAACGGCAAAAATATGCATAAACTGCCTCGCATACAACCATTTAGCCAAGGAATGCAAAAGTGATCACACTTGCAACTGTACGTAAACATATATAAAACAGTGCACTCACTTCAAGTGCTAATATAACCTGACGCTCCTTTTGAACATCAGTCAGCCAACACTTGTATACTGCTGACTGTATATGCATGAACCCACTGCTCACTTATTGAAATATGATTACTAAGCACAATTGAGCATAGCCAGTGGAGCTGATATATATGTGCATATAGACCCCGACACCGACCAGAAGAGGACAAAGAAGAGAGAAACCAAATATCTGAGTGAGTAGTTGGTGCACAATATAAAGTTTTCAAACAAAGCCAATCTCGTGCAGTACAAATTGTCAAAAATGCCGGAAACCAGAAGAAGCTGCATAAAAGTACGCACAATAAAAGAGATCGAAAGGCTAGAAAAATTATTAACAGCGGATATTCCACCACATTGGGACACCGCAACAAAAATACAAAAACGAATTGACTATTTAAAATCATTCGTTAAAAGTTTGAAAACTAAAAACTGTGACCAACACCCTCAGATTCAATCAGAACGAGAACCAAATAATCAAAAACCTACCAAAAAACAGATACCGAAAGAGAAGAAGTACTGCCCCGCTGATTGCCCTGGACCTCTGTACTCTCCGCATTGTATATGTACATGCGGGGTACAGAAAAGTTAAAGCCTGTGCGAGTGATTAGCACCGGCGCCGCCTGAGTCAAAAGAGCCATCAACACCGTGAACACCGTGAAGAAGCCTACATCAGATGACCCCAGAAGGATGACCACTGAAGGATGACAACAGCTGCCGTAGATTAAACAAAAAACAAAAGAACATATTAATATTACAAAAAAACAAAAATTGTAAATAACAATGTACACTTGGCTTTTACTAGCTAAGTAGAGTGTAGCCTGTGAAGCTACACACCCGCTAGGCAGGAATATATGTACAAACTGTTATAGAACAGTTTGAAAAATCTTTATTCTCTCCACCCATGTGGTGTTTAGCAAAAATCTCTATTCTAAAAACCCATGTGGTATCTATTACAGAAATGAAATGAAAGAAAAAATATCAGAAAAACAAATTCAAAACGCTTATAATTAATTGGAAATCAATTGTAAGAAACGATATTTGATCATAAAGCTAATTGTTCAGCTAATTAGCGAACTGGATATTCCACTACAAATCTTAAAATCTTGGCCAAAGATGGCTATTATAGAAACCAAATCGGTGGACTCCACCGCGAACGTTATTAATAAAATAGAGGTAACGTCAGACGACCTCAGCTTAATAAAAATCGTCATGATAGTGATTACGGCTTTGATGTGTGTAAGAATTGCAATTAAAGTCTATCAGTTGCACAACAAGTGCATTAAAAAGAAATATCTTAGTAAGGCAAATGACCTAGATAAAGTTTAAATTGAAACAAGAAAACAGTCAGATAGCCAGTAAAACGAAAATTAGAATGAAGCGATAATTCAATGGGATGGTCAGAAATTGTAAACGAAGTAATTACACACAAAAGTGTCTTTGAAAAATCTCAATCAAAATCAATCAAAAGCACACTAGAATATTGATAAATCACTATAACGCTATAGGACAACTATACGCTACTAATAATTTACGATTAACAGATACCCATTTGCTACAAGCAAGAATAGTTTTCGAAGGAGCCCGTAAGAGATTATTAAAAGTCTCAAACTTGCATAATTTGCACATCTATATCCCAACGTCAATGGACGAAAAAGCGATTTTAGACCCAGAAGCGGCAAAATTTGACCCTGATTTACCAACTGATGAAGAAGAGCGTCCTCAAACCAGTAATGAGGAAAATATTAACGAACGTCAATTAGAAATACAAACAACAAATACAAACATGAATCAATCAGTAGTTGATTTTTTAAAAACAGCCTCGAGCCTAATACCCGACTTTGATCATAAAGCCGAAAACTTACAAAGTTTTATAGATGCTCTCACATTAGTGGACTCTATTAAACAGTCGCATGAGTTAATAGCAGTCTCGGTCATAAAGACCAAACTAAAAGGGCACGCCCGCAATCTTATTAGTACTGAAAATTCAATACAAGAAATAATTGCAAAACTAAGGGCAACAATTAAAGGAGAATCGGTTGAAGTCATTTCAGCCGGACTTCTAAATCTACAACAGAAAAACAAAACTGCTAATATATATACCAAAGAAGTTGAACAGCTAGTAAAGGCTTTGGAAGGAGCTTACATCCCCGACGGATTAACTCCAGAATTAGCATCAAAATACAGCGTTCAACAAGCAGTAAAGGCTATGTCAATGAATTGCAGCATTGATAAGGTTAAACTTATCATGCAAGCAGGCACATTCACAACTATGAATGATGCGGTATCAAAGTTTGTTAATAGTTGCACAGAAGCAACAGGTAAAACAGACACTGTTCTATATTACGCCAACAGAGGAAATCGCGGCCAGAATGGACGCGGTTCCTATAACAATAATGGCAATAGAGGACGTGGTTACCAAGGTAACCAAGGCAATCGTCAGAATAACCAATATAATGGTTACAATAACAGATATAACAATCGTGGTAGAGGCGCCTATAATAATAATTATAGAGGCGGCCAAAATAACCAAAATAACCGGAACAGTAATAACAACAATAATAGAAATATACGAATAACAAATTCGGAAAACACTCAAGCCCCCTTGAGCAACAACGCACAACAGCAACAGTAAAAATATACTCATTCAATCTTAATCTGAAAAATATTATAACTTTACATAATGCCACAACAAATCAGAAAATAGTACTAATTCTAGATACTGGTGCAGACACTTCAGTAATTAAAAACTACTCACACACGTACAATAATTTGAACCCAGAAATAATAGCCAACATTTCAGGAGTTGGTGAAGGTTCAATTCGATCTTTAGGTCTAACAGATTTAGATCTACAAATCGACAATTATATAGTATCACACAATTTCCATGTGGTACCAGAAGACTTTCCAATACCCAGTGACGGTATAATTGGCCTTGATTTCATTTCTAAATACAATATACAAAATATACAAATATACAAAATACAATATAGACTACCTCAACGATTACGAAGAGTTAGTCATCAGGCCTATAAATAATAACATACAGATCAGGACACCAATAAAACAAAGTATTAACGATGATACGTTAATACTACCGTCCAGATCAGAAGTAATTCGACAAGTAAAATTGTCATCGTCCGAAAAATCAGTCTTGGTACCTAATCAGGAACCAATACCTGGAGTAATAATAGCCAGCACTATAGTCAACACAGACTGTGCAATTCTTCGTATTTTAAATACAACGGCTACAATCGCAGAAATCAAAAGCGATAATATACTATTTGAGTCATTGAATGATTATGAAATACATTCATCACCACCAGGTGAAGACTCCAGAACAAAAGAAATTCTATCAAAATTAAATTTCCCAGCACCTTTCAAGACAAAATTAACAGCATTATGTACAAAGTTCTCTGATATCTTCGGTCTCGAATCAGAGCCCATATCAGCTAACAACTTTTATAAGCAAAAACTCAGAAAAAGTGATAAAACACCAGTATATATAAAAAACTACCGAAATGCATACTCCGAAAAACCTGAAATAGATAAGCAGGTCGAGAAATTAATTAAAGATGGTATAGTCGAACCATCCACATCAGAATACAACAGCCCACTTCTCTTGGTTTCCAAGAAATCACTTCCAAATTCAACGGAAAAAAGATGGCGTTTAGTAGTAGATTACCGCCAAATAAATAAAAAACTACTTGCAGATAAATTTCCACTTCCAAGAATAGAAGATATTCTTGATCAGCTAGGTCGAGCTAAATATTTTTCATGTCTCGATCTCATGTCTGAATTCCACCAGATCGAATTAGATGAGAAATCAAGAAATTTAACATCATTTTCAACGAGCACCGGCTCTTATCGTTACACGCGATTACCCTATGGACTAAAGGTAGCACCAAATTCATTTATGCGTATGATGACACTTGCATTTTCCGGTCTAGAACCATCGCAAGCATTTATTTATAAGGATGACCTCGTAGTCATCGGATGTTCAGAACAACACATGTTCAAAAATTTGACAAATGTTTTCCAACTTTGTCGCAAATTTAATTTAAAATTACATCCAGAGAAATGTTCATTCTTTATGCATGAGGTTACATAACTCGGTCACAAATGTACCGACAAAGGCATCCTCCCGGATGACAAAAAATACGATGTAATTAAAAATTACCCAGTCCCAACAGATGCAGATAGTGCACGAAGATTCGTAGCCATCTGTAATTACTATAGACGTTTATAAATAATGTTCAATTTAAATGGACTTCGGAATGCAATGACGCATTCGAGTACCTTAAGGAAGCTTTAATGAAGCCAACATTATTGCAATATCCCGATTTTTCTAAAGAATTTTGCATCATCACAGATGCCAGTAAGCACGCTTGTGGTGCAGTGCTTACCCAGAATCATAATGGCATGCAATTACCAATTGCTTATGCGTAATAAATCCACAACTGAGCAGGAATTAGCTGCTATCCACTGGGCAATTAAACACTTCAGACCATATGTATATGGCAAGCATTTCCTAGTTAAAACCGATCACAGGCCACTAACGTTCCTGTTTTCCATGAAAAATCCAAGTTCTAAATTAACTCGAATGAGACTAGACCTGGAAGAATATGACTTCACTGTTGAATACCTCAAGGGGAAAGACAACCATATCGCAGACGCACTATCAAGAATAACAATCAAAGAACTAAAAAACATGAATAGACAAGTGTTGAAGGTTTCTACAAGATCCGCAACCAGACAGGAAAATACCTGCGCAGGTACCCATTGCAGTTCAGCTGCCAGTAGCACTGCTAATAAATTGCTAGAGCATCAGAAAGAAAAAGAATTTATAAAGCCCAAAGTCTAAAAACTAAAACTCGACAAGTGCAAATGCTTGTTTAAACAAGGAAAACGAGTTGTTTCTCGCTTTAGCGTTACCGACCTAAATTCTAATGGAGACTTAGGTCAGTTTTTCCAAAGGCTTAATTCAAAAGCCGGAATACAAGGCATAACACATTTTCAAATGTCACCCTGTGAACAAATTTTCGGAATTGTTTCACTAAATAAATTTAAAGAAATGGGCAATAGAACCTTAAATAAGGTCAGTATAAGCATGCTACAAAAGGTGAACATTATAGACAAAAATAATCTAGCTCAAATAAAAGCAATCCTGTCAAAATACCATGACGATCCTATTGAAGGGGGACATTCCGGGATTTCGCGAACCTTGTCTAAAATTAGAAGACATTTCTATTGGCCTCTAATGACTAAAACGATAAAACAGTATGTCAAGACTTGTGAAAAATGTCAACAAGCTAAAACTATAACACATACTAAAACACCAATGACTGTAACACAAACACCATCAACAGCATTCGATACAGTACTGATCGATACCATTGGTCCACTTCCCAAAACTGAGAATGGCAATGAGTACGCAGTTACTATAATATGCGATCTAACAAAATACTTAGTCGCAATACTAATATCTAATAAAAATGCTAACACAGTTGCCAAGGCAATATTTGAATCTTTCATACTCAAATATGGTCCTATGAACACAATCATAACGGACATGGGTACTGAATATAAAAATTCAATTATAACAGATTTGTGTAAATATATGAAGATAAACAAAATACATGTTGAATACCACCAAACATTAGGTACGGTTGAACGTAGTCATCGAACATTTAATGAGTACATACGCTCTTATATTTCGATTGATAAAACTGATTGGGATATATGGTTGAATTACTTCTCCTATTGTTTCAACACAACACCATCAGTAACACATGGATATTGTCCTTACGAACTTGTTTTTGGAAGAACGCCAAAACAGTTCATGAATTTTAATAAATTGGATAAAATAGATCCACTTTATAATGTAGACGATTATGCTAAGGAAAGTAAATATAGATTAGAATTAGCTTATAAAAGAGCTAGAGCTATGTTGGATAAGGAAAAAGGCAAGCGAAAAACTCTTTACGATAAAACTACAAATAATTTTGAATTAAAAAAAGGAGATTTAGTTTTGCTTAGAAATGAAGCTGGACACAAATTAGATAAAAATTATCTTGGTCCATTTACAGTAGAAAACATAGGATTTAATGATAACATTACCATTAGATTAGGAAAGAAAAAACTCCAGGTAGTACATAAAGATAGGTTAAAAATTTTCAATGCCTAAACAGAAAATAGAACAAATTAAAGCTGAAATCAATATCACCCAATTTAAAGTGATGGCCTGATCAACCATTCGCATTCAAATTCCAACTCACATTCAAATCAAAATTCAATTTCAAATTATTAAATTAGACTTCAAACCACATATTGAAACTTTAAATTAAAAGATAATACACAGAATTAATTTCCAATTTCATATTAGCAACTAAAAAACATTAATAAAAAAAAAAATAATAATAATTAAATTAAATTAAATAACTACACTTAGAAAGTTACGTTATTTTTCTAAAAGGGGAGGTGTAGTGAGTTTATGCATATAATACATTTACATACAAATATGTAACATATATAAAACAGTGCACTCACTTCAAGTGCTAATGTAACCTGACACTCCTTTTGAACATCAGTTAGCCAACACTTGTATACTGCTGACTGTATATGCATGAACCCACTGCTCACTTATTGAAATATGATTACTAAGCACAATTGAGCATAGCCAGTGGCGCTGGTATATATGTGCATATACCATTCGCTCACATACACATAATATATAGATGACTCGACTGCGTCGCCGTCAGCTTTAGACCATAAGAAATCAAATTGTGAGTTCAGTCCGATTTTAGCAGCCTAAGAAATGATTACAAAATAAAAACCGAATTACGAACACCCAACAACACAATACAACACTTGCAAAAAAGCACATCACACCCTTTTGCATTTTCCTCCCAAGCCGAGTCAGTCTGAAGTACAAACCCCATCGACATCCGCTCATCACTCGTCACAAATACCGAACATTATTCTGCCGACAGCAATAGTTCGGATAATTCATTGCGGAGAATTGCTGTGCTTACGAGCAATTATCGACCAATGTTCCCAAAGAACTTTTATTACGGAGAAGTCCCAAAAACGTCTCAAGCTCCCAGTCCGTAAGCATCATACGAACGTCTCAGGCATGGGCGGACAGTTTGTCAGCTCATAGTCGAAAATTTGTAAAGTCACACTTACATACGCAGAAAACGAGGTTCGAGTACCCGTTGATGCAATCGTCTTCAACAAGCTCACGAATATGATTCCGTCAATCAAAGTCCAAAAACCATCCGATCCTTCTCTGGATGGACTGAAGCTCGCAGATCCGAATTTCTCAACTGCAGCTCAGATTGATATGGTCATAGGAAGTGATATTGCCCCTCGCATTCTGTTGGAAGGAATCCAAACGCCTATCTCGGGCAATATGCTCGCACAATACACCATTTTTGGATGGATAGTGAGTGGCCCTCTTGCTAATACAACTAGCATCTGCTCATTTTCCACTTTTGTCGACGACGAAGCAGAGAATATTAGCAATCTGTTGCAAAAACTTTGGGAAGTTGAGGAAATCGCACGCGGATGAGTTTTGCGAAAAACTTTACTCAGATACAACCCAAAGGCAACCCGATGGCCGCTACATGATACGCTTACCCTTCAAATCTGAATTCCCAGAGGACATACACCTTGGAACCTCTCGCACGTTAGCAATGTCTCAATATCTCCAGATGCAAAAAACGTTGGTTAAGGATATCTCTCTTAAGTCCCAATATTATCACGTTTTAGCAGAATACTTTCTCTCTCATGCATATGTCAGAAAGTAGCCCCAAGGAAATCATAGTCGATCATAAATACTTTTCCTTTTATCTGCCACACCATGCAGTTTTTCAACCTGAAACCAAATCAACTCAAGTGAGAGTCGTTTTCAATGCTTCTCGGCGCTCTTCGTCAGGCCACTCATTAAACGATGTCTTACACCAACCCTACAGAGTGATTTACTTGGAATTCTGCTTAATTGGAGAATGTACCAATTCGTCTTCAATGGAGATATTGAAAAGATGTACCGCCAAATTCTCGTACATCCCGATGATCGCTCTATTCAACGAGTTTTGTTTAGTCCCACAAATAATGTCCTCATGAGAGACTTTGAACTGAACACCGTTACTTTTGGAGTTAATTGCGCACCCTATCTTGCAATTAGAACTCTCCTGCAGTTAGCTCAAGACTGCGAAAACTCCTACCCAATCGCATCCAAAATTCTCCGTCGTGAAATTTATGTGGATGACGTTCTCTCCCTCACACGCTGGAAGGTGCCACTGAGGCACAATTCCAAATCAGAGCAGCACTCAAGTCTGCCGGTTTCCTTCTTAAGAAAAATACGGCAAATCACACAACTCTGCTAAGTAACGTCCCAAAGAAAGAACTGCTTGACTGCAATTTTCTTAAAGTTACTGAATCCAGCACCACCCGTACTCTCAGGATACGATGGAACGCTAAAGATGATTACTTTTCGTATGATATCTGCCCACCCAATCTTGTTACCTCAATAACAAAGTGTCAAATCCTATCGGACGCATCCACTTTGTTTGACCCCGCAGGCTGGCTTACGCCAATCATCGTCTACTCCAATCTCTCTGGCTAGAATGCCTGGATTGGGACGACAATGTCAAACCAGCTACCATTTCCAAATGGAACACATTCATCGAGAACTTACTCGAACTTAAGCCTATCCGCATCCCACGCTGGACTGTCTATGACCCAAAGCAAGATATCCAAATACACGGATTCTGTGATGCTTCTGAGAAAGCATATTGTGCTGCAATATATGTGCGCACAAGCCATCCCTCTGGCACTTCTCAAACTAACCTACTCGTTGCCAAAATCAAAGAAGCTCCACTTAAAACGGTCAGTTTACCCCGATTAGAACTGTGCGGATCCGTTTTACTCGCCAAGTTAGTCAAACACACGCTCACAGAAACACAAATATCAAACATCAAGTTGTTTCTATGGTTTGACTCCGAGATCGTGCTAGCTTGGTTAGAAAAGCCCCCACATGTGTGGAAAACTTATGTCGCAAATTGCATATCTGCTATTCACTCAGATACACCCAATGCAATTTGGAGTCACGTCCAGTCATAGGACAACCGAGCAGATCTTGGTACACGCGGATGCACCAGCAACGAACTGAAAGATTCCTCTTTGTGGTGGAATGGCCCCAGTTGGCTAGCATCTGCCAAAGATAACTGGCCTGGTCCACCCCGAATTGAAATTTCGCCCCCAGAATCCAGAAAAGTCGAACAGTTTTTAACGCAGGCTAACGATGTTGACTTGTGCTACAAGTTCTCGTCTTACTCGAAAGCCCTTAGAGCAGTGCTGTCCAAACTCACACAATGAAAGCGTTGCGCTTGTGTGCAAAGCAGCGAATCAGGAAGGCAACGTGACGTTTTACTGCTTTAAAATTTTTAAATCCCTCTCCCTCCCCTCTATTTCATTATAACCCCCGTGGCAAAGCTGGTAGTGCCTTTTAATAACATCAAAGGTAAAGCGACATGCAACGTAATGGCACAATAAACATTGAGCGTTACCATCTATATTCTCAATGAAAAATAATTCATTTTCCCAATTGAGATCAAACATTTTTTTCGGTGTAGTGTAAAAATCATGCGGTCTTTCCTCATTGAATGCAGCATAGCCAATGACTGCGCGTTTGACTTCTGAGCTTCAGCCGAACACATGAGTCGCAAGAGCAAAAACACGCGCATTGTTCGAGAGCAAGCTGCCGAGCGTTCTATTTATAGAATACACATATTCTCTCTCTATATATGTGTCACTTCGACGCCGGCAGAATTTGGCTTGCTAACCACGCGTGGCTGCCTTTTCAAATTTTGGACATCGCTGCCTTAGAGCAACAGCTCGTATATTGGGTTGGTGCCCAGCACAGGCTGAAATCTCTAACAACATGACATCCTTTGTCAAACTTGCCAAAATTCGACTGGTAACGGCTGCACAACTACAACACTATCCCGACGAGTACTCCCGATTACTCAAAAATAAAACGATTTCCTCCAAAAGAGGATCCATTCATGGACAAAGATGGCCAAATAAGGGTCAACAGTCGACTCGCAAACGGAAATTTGTCCTACAAGGAACGTCACCCATTACTGATACCAGCAAATTCCAGGCTTTGCACTATGTTTCTCGACTTTGTTCACACTACTTTAGTCCACGCTGAAAATCGACTGATGCTTCGTGCGATTCGGCAAGAATTCTACATTCGTAAATTGATGAACAAGGTCAAACACTGCATTCGACGCTGTGTCGTTTGTACCCGATTTAAACAAAATTCTAAAAGCCATATCATGGCAGCTCTTCCTCCCGAAAGGGTTCAATTCTCACCTGCTTTTACTGTCACTGGAGTCGATTTCGCTGGTCCTTTTAACATAAAAGCATCACCCATTCGCTCAAGTCGCATTCTGAAAGGCTGTCTCGGTATTTGTTTGTTTTTCAACCAAAGCAATACACTTGGAAGCAGTCACAGAGTTGTGCACAAAGGCATTTCTCGCAGACTTTGAGCGATTCGTTAGTCGTCGAGGTATACCCAAATTTCGTCGGCGCTAGCCGGGAACTCTCAAGAAGCTGGGAAAGTTTTCTGAAAAACTCTAACGAGCATATCTCTTCACTTTACAGTAACCGGCAATTCGAATGGCAAAACATTCCTCCTCAGGCTCCCCATATGGGCGGTCTCTGGGAAGCTGCTGTGAAAAGCTTCAAAAAACAAGAAGTGCACCAAGAGTTCAGTAAACGGTGGCGCGACGAGTATCTTACTGAACTTCACAGGCGCTATAAATGGAAAAACCCATCCCGGAACCTTGCAATTGATGACATTGTCATAATTAAAGACGACTCATGCACACCAACGGACTGGCACCTGGGAAAAGATATCAAACTCCATCCTGCATCGGATCATCATGTCCGCGTGGTGGACTTACAGACCCGCTCTGGTCCCATTACAAGACCCATCCTCAAATTAATTGTCCTGCCTACAAAGCAAGATTCCTTATCTTAATACTACCCTTACTCTAAAAACAATCTTTTTCTATCTCACTCTAAGCTAATCTCAATTTCATGACAACGTATCCCAAGCCTCAGCTAATTGCCTTTTGTTTTCGCCCTAGATGGATTATTAATGCAAAATGTGCAAGAAGCGCCATCCATTGCGATTTTTGGAACTCGATACCATTTCGAGAAGACGCACTGTACGCAGACTGGGCTACTGTGTGAATTGTCTCGCATCCTCCCACACCCTTTTTGAGTGCGACTCAAAGGAGGTATGTCATCGTTGTGAAGATCTCCACCACAGCATCTTGCATCCTGGAACACCGCCCAGCAAGCCGAAGAACAGCGAGCAGAGGACAACGCAATCCTCATCAAAACCATCATCGCGATCGTCATCTCGGCCGCGTGATGGACGCAATACCAGAGCAGCCAACATAGATGTCTCGAACCGAAGCCGGTCTAGGAATTCCAATCCGGATCATCGCCGCCAATCGCGGCGAAATGCTTCGCCGCTAGGACCGCTGCAACATTTGCAAGAGGCAATTCGCTGTCTGTCCCGACTTCAAAACCTCTTGAAGTAATCTTGCCCTGTGGCAAGGGGGCCGGCATGTTGGCGTAAGCCAACAAATACTAACATTAGTTATTATAAGTTTCCAAATGAAATTAACTGAAGTCGCATATTGTTTACACGACTCAGTGCAAAGGGCTGCGCACCCATGTAAGGAAAAGCGTTTTAGGCTAATGTAAATACTTAGCATAAGGTAACACTGAATAGACTCTCTTTGAATTATAATTGCTTAAGATAAGTCGTACATTTTGTTGCAGCTCCAGCCTTTTTTCTTGGACTTATCGTGGCCAGACCCTACTTGGTCAAACCACCCTCGACTGCCGTGCCTAATCGCAGCAACAACATCAACAACAAAAAAAAATAATGAAAATGAAAGCATAACATACTATGTGATTGCAATTAGCTGTAACTTTTTGCTTTCCATTATAACAGAAATCACAAGTATATTATGATAGAAAAAAAGTCGAGTGCGAAATGTCGCGTTCTTCATATTGTTAAAGCTTATAAAAAAAAAAACCAATGTAAATATTTGAATATGGTTACACTTAATTAAAAGCTACATTATTCTTCTTTAGTTATAAGTTAACTGATTTCAAATATCTTTATACATTTTGCAGAACTTTGAATTTTTCTAGATGCAGTCAAAAACGACTTCCATTTTTGTCGCGTAATAAATCACTTGATTTTTTTTTAATATATTATAAGCATCAAGTCGACTGAACCTACCCTTTGCACTAAATATACTGCTACCAAAACGCTATCAAAAAATATAAACCGAATCAAAAAATCTTGAAGTCTTGTATTTTTTTTGCAGATTAAAGGCGTACGAATGTCGCGTTCGCGACTGTGGAAATGCCCATATACTTTTAAGGGGCACAACTAGTGTGAAATTTTAAAAAATTTTTTTTCTATTTCGGTAGATTACACCTTAAAAATAACATATTAAAATTTCAAATCGATATCTCAAATAGTTTTGAGTTATAGCAATTTAAAGAGCGCCGCTCGGCGCTAGAGAGCGATCTTATATCTTTAAACGCGTTTTCTCGAAACAGCATTTTCCGAATTTGCTGCAGTGATTACTCAAACCAAGTCCGATCATATTTTTTTAAAATGTTCTATATAGTTCTCCGTACGCCTACGGTTTTGATTTGATCAAAAACGAATTTGGCGGCCAAAGACAAAATTTGGGTAAATTCGAATTTTTTAAAACGCCGCCTATTGTCAATTTTGATTTTTTTATCGTAGGTCTGTACGACATATTACTAGTTTAACGAGAATTTTTTTTTAAATTTCATCCACGGGAAGGCCGGAATCCAGCAGTGAAGGACCTTTTTTTCGAGCCGTTGGAGATCGTCTATACTTAAAAATATTTAATTTTTTCTTCAAAATTTCATGTTATTCTGAAACATGTTAAATATTCTTAAAATTTGAAATAATTGATAAAGTAGTTTTTAATAAAATTCCAAAACCCTTTTTAGGCCTCCCTAGGTGGCCTTAATATTATAAAAATTTTTTCATGTGGAAAAATAGAAAATGCAGTCGGTAACAGAGCTTTTTGAAAAACGTTTTTACAAAAAGCAATTTGCGGTGTTCACTATGGGTCCCGTTCCGGTTTTCGACTCGATTTTCGTGTTTTAATAATATGTATGTAAGTAACAAGACAATCTGTGGTTACTAGATCTTGTCGTAATTTTCTCTCCAATTGAATTCACTTGGCATTGAGCAATCGATTTCAGTTGCTCAAACGAATTTGAGTTTTTTTCAAACAACGTATGCGCCTCATGCGTATAGAGCGCAAGCACCCCTGAATTGGACAATAACTTCAAGAGTTTTGCTCAGATCAGCTTGAAATTTTGGGAAGATATTCTTAAAGTGTTTATCAAGAAGAAAAAAATCGTACAACTATTTGGGAACCCTTATTTAAAGGCTAAGAAATAGTTTGATATGTACTATGGTTTCATGGTAGTTCGCGAATTTCAGCAACAATTTCTTTGATTTAAATGAAAATTTTAAAAGCAAAAGAAAATAAGTTTATATTCTTTTGCAAGCTTTGCTCGTAACGGGTGATCCAAGACGACGGTTAATTGAATATGTTTTACTATGCTAAAAGTGGCCGACATTCGTAGTCTTTAATTATACTTCAAGCCTACATTCTGTTAAACATTTCTACTTAACAACTCACATTTTTCACAAATTCATTAATAGTTATGAATTGCTTTCCAGAAATTTACAAAAAATCAAATTTGTGATGTTTTTCTTTATTGTCAGAGATATATGTATAAAGATATTTTAAAGTAATACTTACTCAAACCTTTTTTGAATAACGTCTGCTATCACAGTCCTTGTGTTTTTAATGCAGTCCAACAGAAGTCCCAAAATTAATCGGAAATGCATTCTTAGATGAGTGTGACACCTTTAAGTAAATGATTGGAAGATTATTAAAGTTGCACTTGATTTGGCAGGGGATTTTGATATTTTAATAATAATAATAAAATTTTGGCTTGACACAGACCAAACGGCCAAAGCCGAGCCCTTCTTAATCTATTGGCTTGTGTGCTTCTTTTTTCGGACAGGAGACAGTGTCCTACAGTTTAACGCGAAATCCGAACGGCAGTTTGAGAAGCTTTTTCATGGCTAGTTACTTCAAAGCTGGCGCCAACGGCTAGTGAAGGCGACCGGCAAAACAATTTATGCAGTTTTTAACGATGTATTTATGACATACAGCAGGGTTCCCCAAGAAGAGAGGCTCTCTGTTTCTTTGGGTGTGTTTTCTGTTTCCGAGTGTGTTCGGCCCCCAGGGGCTATAGCTGGGGAACACTGACATAGGGTCACAAACATATGACTCAATTCATCTCAAACATTTTAATATAAAGAAGGTTCGTACCTTCAGGACATATTTAGTAATCAGGATTATTTATCGATCCGCCAATAGAATGGGAAAGATCGGATGAACGAGAGCCAAGTGATGGGCTTGACCGACTTTCTTACTTGTTTCTACTATTGTTGAAGTGTAAATATTTTTTTTGTGATTAAATTCAACCGATTTATTATAGCCATAAACGAGAGCGTAAGTTGAAGTCGGTCCTGCCCGATTTCGATATACCCGTTACTCAGGGAATTAATGTCGTATAGCATTCCCTTATGTTAGTTAACATTAACATTAAGGGGGTATTGCTGCTTGGAAGGCTGTTTTTGAACCTTTTTTAAAAAAATCTTATTTGAAAACGGAAATAGTTATTTAAATTCTGTTTTTTGATTGTATTAAGAACATATTTCATGATTTATTGAAAGCTTACTTTCACCGGTATTTGATAAAAATTTTAAATTTTTAGGATTTTTTGTTTCAAAAATATAATGGTTTGTGTATGAAATTTTTTTGTCAAAATAATTATGTCGACTAATGTACATGTAAGATAAATATGTGACTTTATTATAGATATTCGTGTAGATAGTTAGGTAATAAAATAATAAGATTAAATGAGAATGTGTTTGAAGTTTCCATGCATCTGCTATAGCTCGGCGGCCTCTACTATCTCGAATGACCATAACTTTTGACTTTGCGCAGTTTACTCGTAGGCTCCACTTTTGGCAGTATTCAAATAAGGCGTCTATCATTTGTTGCATTGCTATAGGGCTCTCCGCTAGTAGTACCATGTCGTCGGCGTACATTAACACTTTTATGTGCTCTGATCCCAAGTAAACGCCCCCTGGCAGAAATGACGTTATGTCATCTACATACAACGCGAAAAGAAGGGGACTCAGAAGACATCCCTGTTTTACTCCCATGTTGGACTCAAACCATTCTGATAGGTAATTGCCGTCCCACACTGCTGTCTTGTTGAAGTGATATAGGCTTCGTATCATTTTCATCACCTTTGTTGAGACTCTAATATTGCTTAGTTTCAAATAGAGGCTTTGTCTGTCCACTGTGTCGAAAGCAGCTTTAAAGTCAACAAAGAAGATGTACATCTTTTTTCTCCTTTCCAGATAATGCTTGGCCAAGGCAGTAAGTGTATATATGCTGTCCACGGTAGAATAACCTTCCCTAAATCCAGATTGTTACTCGCTTAAAATGCCGTACGTGTTAACCCAGTTCGTCAGGCGGCGGAGCAGTATTGACACAAATATTTTCATAATCTCATTTAAAAATGAAATGCCCCTGTAGTTTTCTGGCAAGCTATTTCCTTTTTTAAAAATTGGGAATATTATGTTTTTCCTAAAGCTGTCTGGAGCATCTGCTGTCTCAAAGATCTTGTTGTATGCGGCTGCAAGGTGTGTTACGAAAAAAGGTGTAGCGTTTTGCAGGAACTCGGCTCCACTCATAAAATATTATATAAAAAGGCTTAAGAGACACAAGTTGGTTATCTTACCTTCTTAAAGACGCCAAGTACATTTAGTAGGAAAATATTGTGACCGATGCATCGATAGTGGAAAAAAACCATCGATGTTTTTAGCTATGATGGTAACATCGATGCATCGATGTTTCTCCAGCTCTACTGCTGAACGACTGATGACGATGACTGCCGACCTATCGATAATAACGTCTATCCCCTAACAGGGATGCCACCTCGGTGCATGCAGGTCCCAACAACATCTTATACTCGGCCATCCTGTTCTTCATCTGTCCCAGATGAATCCGCTTTAGAGTCCTCGTCTTCTTCTTGCTTGTAAACGTCTGCTGAGGTCCCTGAAAGTCTCCTGATTTTTTGACATCGTATCTTCCATTCCTCTTCACCTTCACGACTTCATAAGGCCCGATATACTTGCTTGCCAGTTTCTTGCCCGTTGCAAGCTGAGTGGCCTTAATTGCGACCAAATCGTATAGCTCATATCCTCGTTGTTTCTCATATCCTTTTATTTGTTTCTTTTCTGATCTGACTTGTATTCTTCTTGAGCCTTTTGAATGTTTGCTCGAACTTCAGCTCGCATCTCATCGCGTTGGACTTGTAGGTCTTGTAGAACCTCATCTTCCAGCAGTTTTAACAGCTCCAAATCGGCTTCATTTCGCATTCTTACCACGAATAATACTTCAAATGGAGTATATTTTGTAGAAGAGTAAAAATGCGCGTTTATAGCACGTTGCACCTTTGATGTGCAATTATACCATCTGGACGGCTCTGCAGCTGATATCTTTGCTAGACGGACAAAATGACTCGGTTGACACCTTCGATTGCCCATTTCCCCTTGGATCTCCGGCTGTGGTCTCAACGTGTTCGATTTTGTTCTCATCACAAAAGTTTTTGAACAATTTTGATGTAAGTGCTGCTCCCTTGTCACTGATTATTCAATATGGGCTGCCGAAAATTGTAGTCCAAGACTCTTCCACACCCATCCACAACAGCAAATATGTATTTGTAACTCTTAGAAGTCGGATGCAACGTTCCTAGGTGATCGATATGTAGAGTGGAAAGCGGCGTGTTCCCCTTATCAATTCCATGAAGAAAATCTTCCTGCATTCCAAGCTTTCGATTGTGTTGTATGCACTCTATGCAATTTCGAATAAACTCCTGAACTTTCTTTTCGATGTGAGGGATAAAATAATCCTGACCGATAGCATGTATCGTCTTCTGCGAACCCATATTGCCAAAGATATGTGCATTTCTTATTTCTCGACCCTTTATTTGTTTGTATATCAACATGTTTTTTATGGTAAAATCTGACTACGGCTTTTCTTTAAGAATTTCGGATACCGCTTTAAAAAAATCGTCTTTCTGCTGGGGTCGTAAGATTTGAGCGTGAACTTCCAACGTGACAGTCAATACAGGGAAGCGACTCAAACTATCGACATGTTTCATTCGGCTGCCTGGTCGATGTTCAATTGCGTATGCAAAATCTTGCAAGTACATAATCCACTGAACTACCTTACTTGGAACATCTTTTTCAGTAGTTGTCTGCTTGAAGGCTGCGCAGTCAGTGACCAACTCAGTGGCAAGGTATGCTGCCTTTACCTCAAGAAAATCGCTGTGCAATTTTTCTTCCTGCTGTGATGTTTTTCTCCTCCAATAGACAACTGGATGCCATTTGCCATCATGCTGCTGCAAAAGTGTTGCTCCAAAACCGTGCTTGGATGCGTCTGTATGCAATTGTATTCTGGAATTCTGCTGGTAAATTTGGAGAACTGGTTCTGCTGTGAGAGCCAATTTTAGGGATTCAATAGCTCTTACTTCTGTTTCCCCTATCTGAAATTCAGCATCTTTCTTAAGAAGTTGTGTTAAAGGTCTGGCTCTGATAGCGTAATCCGGAATAAATCGCCTGAAGTATCCTGTTAATCCCAGAAAAGCTTGCACCCCTCTTATATTTTTTGGCAATGGAAAGTTTTTCACAGCTTCGACCTTCTGTTGTCCTGGCCACACTTGCCCTTTTTTAATTTCATGACTCAGAAATGTTATTCTGCTTTTCAGAAATTGGCACTTTGAACATTTAATTTCCAAGCCGTTTCGTCCTGCTTCTTTTAGCACAATTCGCAAATATTCCAAGCAATCTTCAGCTGATTGGCCAAATATAACGATATCATCAACATATAATTCCATAATGCCTTGGGTTAAAGAGATTTCGAAAAATGTGGGTAATGCAGGGGAGTTACAAAACCCGAACGGCGCCTTCATAACTCATACAGTCCTACCTTAGTGACAAATGCCGTATACTTCCGACTCTTATCTTCAATTTCAACATGAAAAAATCCATTTTAAAGGCCCATGACCGTAAAAACCTGGCGTTGAGCATCTTCTCTAAGACCTCTTCTACTGGGTACCGGAAATCGATCTTTCAGAACCTTACTGTTCAATATTCGCTAATCAACACAGAGTCGTTGTGTAGCATCCTTCTTTTTAGCTAGAACAACTTTACTTGCAACTTCTGAACAAGACTCCTGTATGATACCCTGCTAAAGCCTATCTTTAACCTGCTTTTGTAAAAACTCTCTATCCGGACCTGGCACTTTTCAGGAAGGACCTGGAAAGAACCTTGAACCTCAACCTCGAGATAACCCTTCCAGAGGATGTAGAGGATGCACATGCAATTTTCGTGAATAAGGTGCATGCGGCAGCCCTCAAAGCACGTTCAAAGGAAACCCCTCAGGATCGCAGACCACACTCTTGCCTTCCGCCTGCCCTCGGTGCTCTACTGCTCATCAAAAGGAGACTGAGGAGGCAGTTTACTCGCACAAGAGATCCCAATGTGGATAGGGTATACAAAAGAGTGGCTAACAGAGTTAAAAAGCTGCTCGGATGCCACAGACCGCTTCCTTGAAGGTATTACCTCAGATGCCAGTACAAATTATGCACTCTGGTCTCTCACCAGAAGGTACAAGAAGCAGGCTGCCCCTAAACTCCCCATCCGCAAAGCGGACGATACTTGGGCCAAATCTCCACAGGAAAGAGCGGAGAAGCATTTGCGGAAAATTTAAAGGACAGATTTAAGCCATTTGAAACCACTCCAGTAAGCCGCAGGAGACATGTAGAGCAAGTCCTTAACACCCCTGGACAGCTAACGCCCCCAGTTCAACCAATTACTCTGGAGGAGGTTCAGGGCCAAATCAAGAACTTAAACAATAAAAAAGGCCCAGGCGAGGACGGCCTTGACAATAGGGTTATCAAAGCCTTCCCAGTAAAAGCGGTGCTCTTCCTGGTCTTAATTTTTAGCGCGTTATTGCAACTGGGTCACTTTCCTATGGTGTGGAAAAAGGCTCAAATCGTTATGATCCATAAAGCAGGCAAAAGCCCGTCGGAGTTAGAGTCATACCGTCCAATCAGTCTCCTATCCATAGCCTGAATTATATCAATCGATGGGGTGTGTGGCAGGATACATCCCTTTCAGTTCGGGTTTAGAAAGTCACATGGGACCCCTAAGCAGCTGAATAGGGTGACTAACTTTATTCTCGACGGATTTCAGGCGAAGGATTACGTGGTTGAGGTTTACCTTGACATTAAACATGCTTTTGAGAGAGTGTGGCATGATGGATTGCTCTACAAGGTAAAAGACATCCTTCCGCCTCAGCTTTACTCTCTTGTGAAAAGCTTCCTCACGGACCGGACCTTCTCAGTAATCTTGGAAGGAGCTGTTTCCAGTGAGAGGTTAATACGTGCTGGTGTGCCACAAGGAAGTGTCCTCGGACCATCTCTATACTCTCTATACACTTATGACATGCCTGCAGGAGGAACAATACCCATTGAAGACCCCCAAGACTTACTCATTGCAACATTTGCTGACGATACTGCTTTTATGGCGAGAGACCCATGCATCTATAATGCCACCGATGTCGTTCAGCAATATTTGTATCACTTCAGCAGATAGGCTAAGCGATGGAACATTGGGCTAAACCTAGATAAATGTGCCAGTGTAACATTTACACTTCGTCGCCATGAGCTATTACGGCACTTGCCTGGACATAAATACTTGGGAGTATATCTGGACAAGCGCCTTACATACGGAACCCATATCAACACGCTTGTAAGATCACTTTACGGCAGAGTGAAGAAACTGGGATGGCTGCTCTCCAGTAGGAATAAACTCTCACTCCGTAACAAAGTGCATATTTATAAGGCAATTATAGCATCGGCTTGGAGATAAGGGATCCAAGTGTATGGAATAGCTGCAAAATCTCATTTGACAAAGATGTGTGTCCTCCAGTCCAGGTGTCTGCGCAAACTATCGGGAGCGCCCTGGTATATGTGCACAAGACATTTGGTGAGCGATCTCAACGTGCCGAAGATTGAAGACGTCATAAATTCACAGGCAGGCAAATACGTGGAGAGGTTGAGAAGTCGCCCCAACACTCTTGCCAGAAGACTGTTGCGTAGACGCAGAAAAGCCGGAAGCGCCTCAAAAAGATTTTCCCTAGAGAACTTCCAAACAGACAAATACCCTAGCAACCCCCCACACACTAGACAGAACCAATACACGAATTTTACACATATTTTATATCATCACAATCAACCCTCCAATAATCAGACACAAAATCCTTGTCACACTTACACAAAGTAAGTTCAAATGAATATGTACATTTCAATCTAAAGAAAGTTGCCAATGAAGGTGACAGAAAATTTAGATAATAACAATAAAAAAAATCTCTATCCGGTGCTGATAAGCGACTTGGACTTTCGCGAAAGGCGATTTCATTGCAGTTTGGCAAAATTCTTAGTTTTATTGGGCAGCTTTCTTCTTCTTTTGCCGGCTTGTAGTTGTTAATCATCTGCATAACCAATTCCTTGAATCTTTATGTTGACCGACCTCATTATAAACGTGACACTCTGGATCGCCCGCAGTTTCATCGGCTTTTTCAAAAGTGAAGCTCACAATGTTTATAATTACCTTAAATTTATCCAAGAAATCGTTGCCAACAATTGCATCCACGTTTATTTTATCGTCTGGAACTAAAAGGAATGTGTGCTGTGCGTTATGGCCATCCACGATGACAACTGCGGAAAATTCACCCAACACCGACGTAGCGACATTGCCCAATCCACACAACTTCGAAAGATTGGTTTGTAACTTGCAGCTAGAAAATTTTTTATAGTATGCACCCATACGCATAAGAGACACATCTGTACCAGTGTCCACTAGGCACCACAGCTTTTGGTTGTTGATCTGAATTGCTTTCATGCGCTTTTCATTTCTAACGACACTTATGTTCTAGTTATGCCATATGTCACTTCCATTGCACTTAAAGGTTAGGTTAAGTTAGGTTAAGATGGCTGAGAGCGACAAGTCACTCTCCCACTTAGGCCTCTTTGGGCCCATTGCGATGCCATATGTGTTCCCTGTTAACCCTTTTTTGTTAATGAGGGGGGTCCTCGTTACTGAACCATTGTGTGGACAGAATGAACTTTAGTAGAGCTGGGATCTCTAGTTCGGATGTCTCCGATAGGTTAAGTAGGAGAGGTTGACCTAGTGTCTAAAGCCTCCTTCTGCTCAGGGCGGGGCAATGGCAGAGGAGGTGTTGTACTGTTTCCTCCTCTCCTTCGTACCTGCAGCTTCTGCAGAAATCATGGTGAAGAAAACTGTTTTGAAAGCCAGATCTGTACTAACAGATTTTTCTTCTTGCAAATCATCATGATCCGAAAGCTTTATCCGGCAAAACATCGAATCGTTAAAACGCACAACAGAGTGGGCTTACTCACATCAAAACGAGGCACGCTGGACAGAAGAGCAAGACGAGCAAGAGTCAAACAATGCGGCTTCAGTCATGGCCAAAATGCTGGCAAAGCAAAATATCAACGGCAAGCACCTGGAGTTTGATGGTACATCAGCATTGAACTGGAGACTCTTCACCAACGAATTCAATTCTACAAGCAAGCAATGTGGATTTTCCGTTGAGGAAAATGTTCAACGTCTCTCAAATGCGCTAAAAGGAGCTGCGAGGGAAAAAGTTTAACTCTTGCTGATCTCAGCAAAGGACCCAAGCAAAATTATTTCCATCTTGGACAAGACTTATGGAGGTCCTGAGAACGTGGCGTTGGAGTTGATGACCAAGGCGTGCAAAATAAAAGCTGTAAAAGAACTTTTTGACTTCGAGGATTTTAACAACAGTGTCCAAAATATTAACTCAGCGTTGGAATACACTGATGGTCAGCTCATCGACTCACAGAGACTGCTATCTAGGATAATCGACAAGTTGTCCGAAAATTATCTACAAGAATGGGGTGCATTCCTAAGAGAGGAAAAAGTACGCGCTTCCTGTTGCACTTTCAACAAGTTAGCGAATGGTCGCAAAAACAGGCGGATCTAATCCAAGATGTGACATTCTTCAAGAAGATAACGGAAATCAACAACCAGTTGTCATCATTTGCGGGTCAACCAACCTCAAATGATCAGCAGTTTCCAGAAGAGGCGGTAAGCCAACCAAAGCCTAAGAACAACATATTTGTAAAAGCAGATGTCAAAAAAAGATGGGACTTGGCCAACCGCCACAAAGCATGCTATTGCTGTTTGAAGTTTCACAAAGGTCAATGCACCGAACGATTTGTGTGCAAAATTGACAACTGTGAATTTCATAATAAGCTACTTCACAAAACCCCACAAAATCAACCTACACAAAACTTCAGTGGATGCGCCGTAGAATCCAAAAAGAGAGCATTGCTAAAAATGGTACCAATTATAGTCCATGCCGAAAAATGCTCGAAAGAAGTCATAGCATTTCTGGATGAAGGCAGCACATGTACAATCATGGCTATAAACTTGGCGCGAGAAGTGGGTATACGAGCCAACGTCACATGTACAATCAGCACATGTACAATCATGGCTATAAACTTGGCGCGAGAAGTGGGAATACGAGGCAACGTCAAACTCTTCTGTTTCCGGTGGACAGGTGACGTTCACAGTTACGAAGCGGAAGCAGAATCGGCAAATATGAACCTCAGTGCCAAAAATGGTAAAAAAAACATTAGATGAACGATGTGTGGCTGATAAAGGATCTAAAGCTACCAATACAACAATTTGATTACAATGAGCTACTACAAGACAAGCAGCCAATGCTATTGATTGGGCAACGCCAATTTGATCACCACACGAACTGTCATCAACACAGATGGTAACCGGCCAATGTTATCCAAAACCAAGCTGGGTTGGGTAGCACATCGACCAGTTCAAATAGAATCGCATGCAGCTCACTTCACTTGTTGCCAAGTGGGCGACGAAGAATTACAGCAAATGATCCAGAAACAGTTCATCATTGAGAAATTTTGAGTATGCGCTGTAAAAATTGACAAAACACAGTCAGTGGAAGACCAGTTGGCAATACGAAAGGCAGAGTCATCAATCCAACCAAATGGGAGCCATTATATGGTAAATCTACCCTGGAAAACAGATGGCGTCAAACTCCTAGAGAGCAAACCAGTGGCTATTCAACGGCTCAAGTGTATTGAGCGAAAACTATAAGGGAACGGAGAAACAGCACAGGCATACGAGGTGTGTTCAAAAAGTATCGCGAATTTTGAATTTTCGCAGGTTACGTATTTTCGAATTTCGATTTTTTTGTGGCGTTATGTTGGTACTCATGTCTCTCACTTATGCCGACAAGCTCGGCCATTTTGAATGTTCACTTAATTGTTGACAGCTGCTTTGCTTGCAAGTGTTTTGGATCGTCTTCGATTTTTACCTATTCAAAAAAATGGATCAAAGAACCTGTATAAAATTTTGTGTGAAAAACGAAATTAAGTGCGCGGATGCATTCCGAATGTTGACTGTGGCATACGGAGAAGCTACCTTGGACCGAAGCAACGTTTATCGGTGGTACAAAATGTTCTCAGAAGGGCGAGAAGATGTGAACGACGAAGAGCGTGCCGGACGCCCGAGCACTTCAACAACAGACAAAAAAATTAATGAAGTGGAGAAAATGGTATTGGCCAATCGTCGAATCACCGTTAGAGAAGTTGCTGAGGACCTAAACATATCGAATTGGGTCGTGCCATTCGATTTTTATCAATGATTTGGGCATGAGACGGGTCGCCGCGAAATTCGTACCAAAATTGCTCAATTGCGACCAAAAACAGCATCGCATGAACATTGCTAATGAGATGTTAAACTCTGTCCGCGACGACCCAAATTTGCTCCAGAGGGTCATAACTGGTGACGAATCGTGGGTTTATGGTTATGACGTGGAAACCAAAGCTCAATCATCTCAATGGAAGCTGCCGCACGAACCAAGACCGAAAAAAGCGCGCCAAGTTCGGTCGAATGTGAAAGTTTTACTGACAGTTTTCTTCGATTGCAGGGGCGTGGTGCATCATGAGTTCTTGCCACAGGGAAGAACGGTCAATAAGGAATATTACCTGCAAGTTATGCGCAATTTGCGCGAAGCAATCCTCCAGAAACGCCCGGATTTGTGGAAGAACAAAAATTGGCTTTTGCACCACGATAACGCCCCTGCTCACACATCGTTGCTTGTGCGCGACTTTTCGGCCAAAAACAACACACTAATGATGCCGCAGCCACCGTATTCCCCAGATCTGGCCCCCTGTGACTTTTTCTTGTTCCCTAAACTGAAGAGGCCCATGAAAGGACGACGTTACGCTACGCTTGACGAGATAAAGACGGCATCGAAGGAGGAGCTGAACAAGATAAAAAAAAATGATTTTTTGAAGTGCTTCGAAGATTGGAAAAACCGTTGGCACAAGTGTATAATATCTCATGGGGATTACTTTGAAGGGGACAAAATAGATATTCATGAATAAATAAATAATTTTTGAATAAACACAAAATTCGCGATACTTTTTGAACACACCTCGTATGAGAACGAAATCCAAAAACTCTTACAAAAAGGCTACGCAATTCAGCTAGAAGACAAGGATGTTCTAAAATCATCAAAACTATGGTACTTGCCGCATTTCGCCGTAATAAATCCAAGTAAGCCCGGAACAGTCCGCTTACTGGGCCAGACTGGTCGACATCCATAGTTGGAATTCTGATTCGCTTCCGGCTACATTCGGTGGCAGTGGTCGCCGATATTCGGGAAATGTTTAAGCAGGTCCACATAGCAGACAGTGATGCAGCTGCACAGTGCTTCCTATGGAGGAAGCTTAACCAGAACAAAGAGCCAACAATATACCAAATGAAAGCCATGTTGTTTGGAACCACCTCATCGCCATTCTTAGCGCAATTCGTCAAAAACTACAACGCTAGCAAATACAAAGATGAGCACCCAGATGAGGTAAAGGCTATTCTGGAAAATCATGACTACTTGGACTCCAAACCCGATGCTGCAGAAATCATCAACATGGTTAAAATAATAATTAAAATTCACTCAAAGGCTGAATTTGAACTGCGTCAATTCATATCAAACAGTGACGAAGTGATGCAAAGTATCCCGGAAAATCTGAGAGCAAAAACGGCAGTGGCTAAGATCGGTGATAAGACAGATGTACAACAGAAAGTATTGGGTATGCTGTGGGTCGCAACTGGCGACTTTTTTACACAAACTTTCAAATGAAACCTAAGACGGCAACCTCCAACCTACAAAGAGGAAAATATTGTCGGCCGTCAATTCATTATATGACCCCAGTAACAATTAAAGGACGGATTCTTATGCGTGATGTATGGGAGACTGGCATAGGCTGAGATCCCACAATCAAAGGCGACTTATTTGACAAATGGCGAAATTGGCTAAAGGTTTTGAAGTCAATTGAAGGTACACAAATTCCAAGATGCTACAGTCTTAGCCTAGCAAAAGCGGATCGTGTCGAAATCCACGTTTTCCACGATGCAAGCAGTAAGGCCTATTCGTCAGCAGTATATTTGCGATGCTGCTACCAATCAAACGGAAAATGGCAATATGACGTGGCACTGATTGCATTAAAAGCTAGAGTAGTACCCATGAAATATGTAACCATTCCAAAGCTGGAAACTATGGCCGCCGTATTGGGCTGCCGCCCTGTCGAAAAGGGTTAGCATGAATCCCGAATTCAACCAGATGAGCGATATTTCTATACCGATTCACGAACCGTACTTAATTGGATTAAAAGTGTCAAACGAATGGAGGTATTCGTTGCTAATCGAATTGGAGAAATATGTGAGAAATCGGAAAGATCGGAATGGCATTGGCTATCCACAAATGAAAATATTGCAGATTTCATAACTCGTGACAACATCGCGTCACAAAAGCTACAAAAATGGCTAACTGGTCCAGAATTTCTACAAAAACCAAAAATTGAATGGAATCTCCAACAGTTGGTTGTGGAAGAGGACGAACAAACTGAGATTGTAATGGCAGTCCAAGAAAGAGCATCCATTAACCATATTGCTGCAAAGAATCTCCACTCTCAACAAACTGATTCGCAGCACGGCTTGGATACAAAGATTTATCAACAGTTCATCAAAACACACCACAAGCGATCGCAGGGTCCGAGAACTACATGTGGATGAAATCAAATGGGCAGAAGCAGTGTGGTGCAAGATGGTCCAGCAACAATCATTCCCAGATGACTTGGTTAAACTGAAAAACCATCTTCAAAACTACGGCTCACAAAATACTGTATCTAACTAGATACTGACAAAATCATGCGCGTCGACAGCAGGATTGAACGCGCAAAAGACATAGCCGCACGTACCAGAAGTCCAATTGTTCTGGATGGCAAACATGCATACACCCGTATGCTAATCAACAAAATGCACGCCGACGCACAACATGTCGGAACTCAGGTTGTGGTACATCGATTCAAAGAGTCATATTGGATGCCAAAATTGAATCAAATCATCAAAACAACTATCAACGCTTGCGTGTGGTGTAAACGCAAAAAAGCAAAGCCCCAAGCACCAAAAATGGGACTACTATCCGAGGAAAGGTTCCTCACATATAAAAAACCATTAACTGCAACAGGCGTGGACTATTTTGGCCCATTCTACACCACGGCGGGCAGTGGCGCACGAGCAACGAAAAGCCTTCGCAAACGGTATGGAGTAATCTTCACCTGCTTAACTACACGAGCAATTAATGTGGAGATAGCGCACTCACTGGATACAGATTCCTACAAACTGGCGGTGCGCAGAATGACAGCACGTCGTGGGAGTATAGAGACAATTTGGTCTGACAATGGCACAAATGTTAGAGGTGCAGCAAGAGAGTTACAAGAAGCCCTTGAAGAACTGGATGAACATTACATCAAAACGTACTTGGCAAGTAACAAAATAACTTGGAATTTCAATCCAGCTAACGCACCAAACTTCGGTGGCTCTTGGGAGCGACTAGTGGGCTGTTTTAAGAGAACACTTGAGACTGTCCTATCGGTAAACGCAAATCCCAGCGATGAGATGCTACAAACAGTATTCATGGAAGCAGAGTACTTGGTCAACAGTCGACCTTATATTCTGAAGTCGAATGACATTTGTGTTCCACATAGTTGCGTCCTCAATAGTCCGGGCAAGTTCCTCAACGTCTCTGGCGAGAAGCGCATGAGGAGAGTATCACAATTCCTGGTAGACGCATTTTGGAAATGCTTCATCAAAGAATATCTGCCGACACTGATTCATCGATCGAAATGGCGTCAAATGTAGATAATTTGAAGGTCGGTGAAATTGAGGTAATGAAGGAAAATACCACACGCAGCGAATGTCCGCTAGGCTGCGTGGTAAAGATTTACCCTGGTGAAGAGGGAATAGTACGAGGTCGACTTGAAGACAGCCAAGAACACGTACCGTCGCCCCGTCAATCGCCTATCCAGAATCGGAGTTGAGCGCTACGACAAGATGGATCGCGCTGAGATTGGGAGTCAGCACTAGGGGCCGCTGTATGTCGCAGCTAAATTAATTTTAATGTTCGCGCCATGACCGCGCTTAGCAAATACCGATAAGTTAGATTAGCAAACCTGTTATATATCGATAAGCAATGTAAGCGGGGTTAATCGAAGCGTAGTAGAAGTCGATCGAGAAGAAGAGGAGAGAGAAGTTTCACAATTTGCCGAAAATAAAGTTTAACTTGATTTGCCCAATTAAAATACAGAGCAGCGAGGCTCAAGTCGGCAATCCAGACACACACTGCATACATTTGCTTTTGCAGTCGTCTTGATCGCGCACACTGCACCTGTTTTGCTGACTGTGCGATTTGTTGTTTTAACTCGCTTCGAAACGAGACAACTGTGTGTTGCTGGCGCCAAGAACCGAAATGAAATTTACGTTACAGTCCGATACACCTAGCACTAAAAACTTCGAGACGGTTTTCGTGTGGACTTTGCATTTTCTAATGTAAAGCTCACAATTTTATATGAAATGTAAGCAGAATGTCTGTGGCTACTAGATCAGGTCTTTTCTTTTTGACGAAATGAATCCACTTGGCACTGAGCAATCGGTTTCATCTGCTTAAGCAATTCCGATTTTCGTCAAACCTAATCTAGTAACCGTTGAAATGCATGTCACCTTCCATATATCATTGTTAAGTTTAAACTCTAAATGCAAACGTTTACACGAAAACCGACTCGGTATTCGGAACAGGGCCGATAGACTTATAATCTAAAGCCCAACTGTTTTCTGTTATACGCCCACTTTTCCGATTACATCGAACTCTTGTTTTGAAGTGAGGAAGCCTACGAAAACGGCCAAGCTTATGTAAAAGTATACAGGCTTGTAATCGATACTTGAAGGCTGCCAGCCTTCAAAGTGTTAGAGAGAACATCGATCGTGTAATGTGCTTTTGCGCCGCTGGGTAAGCCTTTTTCAAAAGGAAACACAAAAACCGAAACAGCAGAAGGCAGCGCACGAAGCTTTGAAGTCATGCCAAACTTCATAAGACAACTCTGTATACAAAGTATACCAAAAGTGTTCTATACTTTTGAGCTTTTGTAATGCATGATGTGGAGTCGCCTTATTTGGCTGTGCGCCGCTGGGTGATAAAACTACTACAGAAGCAGAGACAACCGTGACCAAACTGAAGAATCCAGCTGATACATTTAAGCTACTTGGCCGATTACGATGGAACAGGTGATGCACAATTTTGGACCACACAATTAACAAGTGTGAAAGCAGTTTAGATGACAACTTACCCGCCGTGTTTGCAACGAAACTGGCAGTCAAAGCGAAGCAGTGGCTGCATGCACGGGAAAATTCTGCAAAGGAGACAATGGACGAGCTGATGCGAGCATTTCTGGTAGCGTTTGGGTCGCAAGGAAGTAAAGCGGAGCAGCGGAAAAAATTTTTGGCTCGACAGTGGCAGCCCAGAGAAGATTTCGTCGACTATTACATCGATAAGCTGTTGTTGTGTGCTGGTCTGGGAGGAAAACTTAAGGTTCGTGGATAGCTACAAACACCGGTAGCGACAAACACCTAGTCTCCGAGCGCAGCCAGTACAAGAAGGCCAAGAAGACAAGAAAAGACCAGAAGCCGGAGAGATTAGACAATTATCAGGGATTGCAAATAAGAGTTACGAGTTTATATAAATCGAACCTTAAACTGTAGTCGAGTGCTGTAGTCGAGTGCCCCGACTACAAAATATCCTGTTCCCTTGATTTCGTGTGTTTTTTCTTTACATACACACACTCACGCATACATACACTCCAACATACACACAAACGCATGGCATGCGGCCGCGCGCGATAACTGACAATGCAAGACCCCCCCTCTCTCCCACAAGCAAAATTGATTCGTATATAACTTCGGTGTTTATTGTCCGATCGTAGTGATCTTTTCAGAATAGATAGATATTGGGCCTTACTTGATATATGTAAAGTTTGGAAGGTCTATCTTATTGTGGCTGTGACAGTTTTTTGCGCTTAAAGGGGGGAGGGGGAGGAATTTTCCAAATCTGAAACAAACTCTTTTTGAATCGGGTATACACCTATCTACATGCAAAAATTTGTGGCTCTAGCTCTCTAGCTCATACGGACAGACGGACAGACAGACGGACAGGGCTAAATCGACTCGGCTGTTGATGCTGATCAAGAATATATATACTTTATAGGGTCGCAAGTGTTTCCTTCTACCTGTTACATACTTTTGCACAACTTCATGATCCCCTTTTTCCCATTTTTAATGGGAACAGGGTATAAAAATAATTTAGATGAATGGAAATGTCTTAGATATACTAATTCTGGGTGCAGGATTTTGTAGGCAGGATAAACCTATATTTTTAATTTTTATTATAAAAATTAATTTGAACTCTTATTTTTTATAAAAAAAAAAAATTACGAAATTAGAATTAAATTTCAATTTTTATTTAAAAATCATAATTTAACGCTTATTTTAAATTTTTATAATAAACAATATAGAAACAAAAATTATTTTTCAATTTTTATAAAAAAAATCGAAAAATGAAGATTATTTTTCAATTTTTATGACAGGAGCAGTGGCCGAATATTTGGCAGTTATAACATTAAGTGATTTTGTTTTTAGTAGTCTGTTATAGCTAGCACCCAAATGGATACTAAAACTAGTTTGTCGATCGATCGTTGCTGTAACTTACGCACACGGTACGTATCGTCATCGTAGCGTCATTGTCACATCAAGTATTTGCAGTGCAGCTACGATAACAATAGGACAGATGTTTTATTATCCTTCGTCACCGAAGAAACCATAAATCGAAAAGAAGGAAATAGGTGCACCCTTACATCAAGAACAACTCAAACAGGAGATTATTTATTGCTGCAGAGGAATTAGCGGTACAAGCACTTTCTGTAATATCCTTGTTGGAATACGCTTGTATATTATTTTTGTAATGGCATTCGTTGCTCTCAATTTAATTTAATTAAATAAAGCAAAAAAAAAAAAATTCTTAATGGGGAGGATTCGAACCGACAACTCAATAATGTAAGGCGGCATGCCTAACCACTCAGCCAATATACATTTTATTAACCGAGCAGTTAAACTTTAATATATGTATCTTTGTAAAGGCTTACAAAAGCGAAAATTGGTATCCAATGTCTGCAACATTCGCATTTTGTTTCACATTCGTCATCTATAATATCTACATATGTCTTTGATATGTCACTTTTTTGCTTGCCTCCGATTTGTTAATTTTTTACTCACATGAAGTTATACCATAAGGATCCTTAATGATGGTCCTATCAGGACATATGATGTATCATATGGAAGGTATTCCCCCCCCCATCATGAATGTTTTTAAATTTTGGTAATACTCCACCCGGTTCTAAAGATATTTACATTCAATTTTTATTTTCAATTTTTATAATAAAAAATTGAAAAATTATCTTTATTTTTCGATTTTTTTTATAAAAATTGAAAAATAATTTAATAATAATTTTTATAAAAAAATCGAAAAATAATTTTTATTATAAAAATTGAAAATAAGCGTTAAATTATGATTTTTAAATAAAAATTGAAATTTAATTCTAATTTTGTAATTTATTTTTTTTTAAATCAAAAATAAGTTATTTTTTCAATTTTTTGATAAAAAATAATTGTTATTGTACAATTTTTATTTTAAAAATTATAACTGTTACGGTCCCCGACAATTATAATGCCTCAGACTTAGGAAGCCCCATCAGTTTGAAGTTTGAAGAGAAGTACATCCCAGCAGATGCGGAATTGATTAAAATAATTAATGAGATATATTATGGACTGAATAAGACCGAGATTGAGATAATGGGAAAATTAATGTGTTATGCTAAAAGCCCCGAAAATTCTAATAATGTTGAAATCGAACTGATGGTGGTCAAGAATGATGCTATGGGATATTCTGGCATTTTGTGAATACATTTCCTGTCAAAATGAAACAGTTAAATAATATGGGGAATCTTAGATTTAGTGTTAAATAGGAATAGTTTAACAGAGAAAAGTGATATCCAGAAAGAAAATCAAATTGAATTAAAAAGTGAAGGATATTATGAGAATAACCAGTCAGAAAGTTTTGAGAGTCAAATTATGTTTATCGATATTAGCCTAAATCGCTCAGAGCTAGATTTACAGATTGGTGAATATATTAACAGCGAAGTCAAGCAAAGGAGTTTAGAGATTTTTGAAAAATTTTATGTGAATATGAAACGCCCCAACGAGCCGAAGGTAAAACACGAGATGAAACTCGTGTTGGAAAATAAAAAGCATTCTACTGTCCACCGCGAATACTTTTTTATAGCGAAAAGCAGGAAGTTAAGAAAATTTTAGATGAGTTATTAAAAAAGGGCATTATCAGAGTGAGCAAGTTTAAACTTACTTCGCGTATTGTTTTAGTTCGGAAAAAGACGGGAGAGTTAAGATTATGCATAGATTTCAGGAAACTAAATAAGAATACAGCAAATCATAATTATCCGATTCCTTTAATCGACGATTTACTGGATAGATTAAATAACAAATTTACAAAATAAGATCTGAAAAACGTTTATTTTCATGTACATATGAGCGAGGACACGTCATTTATTACTCCTTTCGGACAATTTGAGTTTACAAGATTACCTTTTGGGTTGAAAAATACTCTTCAGTCTTTCAAATGTTCATTAATAAGATTTTTGCAGATTTAGTGAAACATAGGAAGGTAACTTAGACGACATTATGATTGCTACCGATAATGAAACAGATCATTTAAGTATTCTGGAGGAAGTTGTGGTTAGAATTGTAGAAAATAAGTTAGAGTTGCGTCTGGATAAATGTGATTTTATAAAAAATAGCATAAAGTATTTGGAGTACAATATAGATGAGGCTGGTATTCGCGCAGATGAGAAAAGGTGAGAAAGGTTTGGAAGCAATACTACCAAACAAAGTTCAGACAGTTCAAAGTTTTTTGGGTTTATTGCTCATATTTCAGACGGTTCATCAAAGACTTTTCGATAATAGCGAAACCATTGTACGATTTGACTAAAAAAGACAGAATAATAAATTTCGGAGAAAATGAATTAGTCATATGAAACATTGAAACGAAAACTTTATAGAGTCACTTGTCTTAGCCTTATATGATTCGATAGCTGAGACAGAGCTGCATTGCGATGCTAGTGCGTTAGGTTTCGGAGCAGTCATAGTTCAAAAGAAGGAAGACAAAAAATCTCATCCAGTGTTTAATTTTTCAAAAAGAACTACAGAAGCAGAAGCGAAATTTCATAGCTACGAATTGGAGACACTAGCGATAATTTATGTGTTGAGACGATTTCGTGTAATATTCATGGCAGACAATTTAAAATAGTTACAGATTGCAATTCCTAGACTATGACATTAAACAAGCAGGAATTAAGCCCAAGAATTGCTAGATGGGCCCTCGAAATGCATAATTTTGATTATGTATTAGAACATAGGGCAGGAAAGCGTATGCAGCATGTAGATGCGTTAAGTAAAAGTTTGAGTATTATGGTAATCGAAAATAATACTGTTGAAAAATGAATTACAGGACAGAGAGCACAAATTTTATGAAATGAGGAATGGAGTCCTTTTTAAGAAGTTGGAGAATAAAAAGTTACTGTTTTATGTTCCAGCGGCAATAGAATCACACGTGTTGTATAAGTACCACGACGAAATGGGCCATGTGGGCGTCAACAAAGTTATAGAATTGATAGGTAAAAGTTATTGGTTCCCAAATATTAGGGTAAAAGTAGAAGAGCATATTAGGAATTGCTTGAAATGTATAGCCTTTTCGACGAAAAGTGGGAAATTAGATGGAAATCAGACAAACCTTTTGAAACGATCCATATAGATCATTACGGTCCAATAGATTATTGGTTCCCAAATATTGGGGCAAAAGTAGAAGAGCATATTAGGAATTGCTTAAAATTTATAGCCTTTTCGACGAAAAGTGGGAAATTAGAAGGAAATCAGACAAACCTTTTAAAATGATCCATATAGATCATTACGGGCCAATAGATAAAACTACAGCCAAAAAACATTTACTGGCAGTGAAAGATGCAGCAACAAAATTTCGGCTCCATACTTAGAGAGGCAAAAGATATAACTCTAGATACTAAGGGCAAAAACATAACAGATATGTGTGAATGTCTGAACCTAACGGTTCTAAACGGTCGGACCTTTGGAGACAGAAGCGGAGAGTTAACATTTTGAAGAGGTGAGGTGGCGACGACAATCGACTACTGTCTAGACAGTCAAACCTTCTCGGATCATCTTCTTTTAGTGGTAACTTGCTCCCTTAGTAGTCACGAGAAAATAACCTGTGACGATCAGAATTAGAAGAATTCCAAGGCTTAAAAGAGAAGGATCCCAAAACTGTCCAATATAAACACAACATAGGTAGGCAACTCTGTACTCAAAGCGAACTTCCCCACCAGTCATACGATATTGATCAATTGGATAAAATTGTTATTGAAGAAGCAAAGTGTATGCAATGCACTGAAAAAGCATCTGTCAAGCAATATTTACAGCCGTGGCTTAACTCCCAATGCGAACAAGCTAGAAAATCATCTTTTAATGCTTTATTGGCCGCCCGAGAAAACGACTCGCTAAATACACGTGTACAATACCAACAGGCAATCACACTGCGCAAAAATTTGTGTAAGAGTAAGCAGCAAAATTACTACCATAGAATGCAGGACGATTTTAACAAAGTGAGAAATATCAAGGAACTTTGGGAGCTGGCGAGGAAACTAAATGGACGAAGCGAAAGGAAAAAAAATAGAAGCCGACACTGCTGCACTAGCCACACACTTTCACGCGCTTCTTTACCCTTACTATATCTGCAAACCATTTCCTGGACAGAAGCATTCAAGTTTACGAAGTTGAGATGGCTCTCCGAAACTCTAAAGATAAGAAGGCACCCGGAATCGATCGTATACCAGCTGAGTTTCTGAAAAACGCTACACTGATCTTCATTAACAGTATCACAGAAACGTACAACTATGTTTTCGACGTGAGAATTGCTCCCGAGTCCTTTAGGAAAAATCTGGTGTTTCCTATATACAAAAAAAGGTGACGCCAAAATGCCTGCTAACTACAGAGGAATATCATTCTAAAATTCAATGGCAAAAGTGTCCGCAGCAGTTTATCTGAGGCGCCTGACAACATAGGTAGAAGACAATAAGCTCCTAAGCGAGTACCAAGCGGGTTTCAGGAAGGGATACAGCACTATTGACTCCATCTTTGTACTAACCACAATTGCGAAAACATACCTGGAACAGAAAAAGAAGCTCTACTTGTTTTTTGTGGACTTTAGTGCAGCTTTTGACACTGTGAATAGAGAAATGCTCCTGTTTAAGCTAGGCAACTTGGGAGTGTCAACTAAATTTGTAATGTCGATTAAAAGCTTATACGACAATAATACCACGTCAGTTTGGGATGGCAGTAAATGCTCGGAGTGGTTTCAAACAAACACTGGAGTCAAACAGGGATGTATTTTGAGCCCGCTATTGTTCGCACTATATATTGATGATCTACATACAGAGCTACCAGGCGGCGCGGTCATAGGTGACACAACATGTAAAATCCTTATGTATGCGGATAATATGGTGCTGATGGCGGAAACCCCGGGAGAACTACAGCTCATGATAGACAAGACTGCAGACTTCTGCGACAAATGGAGACTCCGAATAAACTGCGAAAAGTCAAAAATACTAGTAGTGCGAGATGGCAAGTGTCGAAAATCAAAACTAGAAAACTGGTTCCTTAAGGAAGAACATCTCAAGATTGTACAGAAATATAAATATTTAGGCGTGATTCTCACTGAAAATATGAATATGGAAAGGCACCTCATCAACAAACGCAAAGAAGCCACAAGGGCAATAAACAGTGCATGGAAATATTTTACAGGAAACAGCAAATAAAAGCAAGCGCCAAATATAAACTTTTTGAGGCAACATCGGGTGCTATTATGTTTTATGAGTCAGAGGTATGGAGACTAAACGAATATGAGGAAGTTGAAAAACTAACTCCCACAGAACACTCGCAATTACGCTCATCACTTAGAAACCGGCCTACCCACCCTTCACCACTACACACTCAGCAGGTTTTTTAAATATATGAAAAAAAATCAAAGACTTCCAAAGATTATAGCAAAGCACCTCCTCGGGGGAAAGTCACAATGCTTTGCAGTATGGCAATCGCTTTTTGTCGAAAACGGAGCATGAAACAACATCGACGAAATCGAAAGCCAACATAGAATTCGACGCGAGAAAATGGCCCGTACCAGTGATGTTAGGCTCATATATAAAAAATTAGACTACAATCTGGGTGAAAACAACTATTTCAGCGACCCCTTCGAGACCAACACAATAAGCATCATTCTTAAGGCTAGAAGCGAGATGCTGAAACTGGACTATAAACCCCATATTAGTGATGATCCCTGAAACCATTTGCAATTTAAGCGTACGAGAAGACGTCCTGCGCTTTATTGCAGTATGCCCGATTTTAAAAGAGTTAAGGTTCCGCTATTTTGGTAAAAATACCCTGACAGCAGAATCAGCTGTCGATCTGCTAAATGGCTCAAATTGGTCGCTGCGAGATTTTAAGGTACAGGCGTCAAATCATAACAGGCGCTTTTTAAACTTAAGCTATTATAAATTAAACAATTAAATTGTATACATGTGAAACACGCACAAGAATTGCTAATGGCATTGCCAAGCCAAACAATTTTAAAATAATTACTACTACTAGACTCTATCGCAGATTGAAGCTTCTATACCCCACCAAAACTACGGCAACAAAAGAAGTCATTGTGGCATTACAGGAGTACTTTCGTTATTATAGCAGACCAAAATATATTGTCTCGGACAGAGGATCAAGCTTTACATCGAATGACTTTACACAATTTACCGAGGACAATAGTGTCCATCACATTAAAACTGCCACCGGCTCACCACAAGCAAATGGTCGGGTCGAGAGGGTGAATCGAAATTTAGGCCCAATGAAAGCAAATCTTACTGATGCCGACAATAACTTACGATTGGATTAAGACATAGAGACAGCCCAATGATAGCAAATCTTACTGATGCCGACAATAACTTAAGATGGGATAAAGACATAGAGACAGTTGAATTTACGCTTAATAAAACAAAGCATAGAATGATCAATGAACACCCGAGTGTTATGTTGTTTGGAGTAAACCAAAAAGGGAAAATTGTAGACAAAATTAGAGAAAACTATGACATATAGGATGAATGACGTGATTTGCAAGAGATTGGAGAGAGTGCACAGACAAATCAAACGAGAAATCAAAGCTAACTTCGTCTGTAAAAGTAAAATTAGCTTGTCAAGATGACACAGCCCCAAAGGGCCAAAGCCGAGCCTCTCTCAATCTCTTGGCTTGTGCGCTTCTAATTTTTAGCACAAGAGAAAGGGACCTACAGTTTAACGCCGAATCCGAACGGCAGTTTGAGAAGCTTTTCATGGCTAATTACTGCAATGCTGGCGCCAACAGCAAAGAGGTGTGGCCGGGTGTAAAGTTTTATTCAAAGAAAAAAACTTTTCGTTAGATGTTCCGAGGCGGGATCGAACCCACGACCTCATGCACAGCGGTGCGCACTCTAGCCGCTGAGCCACCTGGCCACTTCGTCTGTGCTGAAGTTTAAATACACTTGAAACTTCTGACTGACCTAATTTTGTGACCAATAACTTAATTTATAAGCTTAATGTCTTGTGTCATTGGAATATTTGTATGGCAGCTACAAGAAATGACCATCCGATTTTCGCGGTTCCGACATATGTGCAGTGTGCAGTTAAAAGACGAATCTGTGCAAAATTTCAGCTCGATAGCTTCAAAATTGAGGGACTAGTTTGCGAAGATACAGACAGACGGACGGACAAAGCTCAATCGACTCAGCTCGTCATGCTTATCAATCAAGAATATATATACTTTATGTGGTCGGAGATGATTCCTTCTATGCGTTCTAAACTTCTGGGCAAAATTATAATACAATTTTCAAGTATATAAAAATTGGGGAAAGTTAAGTTCGGATCGGCCGAAGTTTTGTATACCCTTGCAGTTTGTTTTTCTAAATAAGACTATTTTTCGGACCTTACTTTTCTATGGGAGCTTTACTATATAGATGTCCGATATCAACCAAACTTATCGCAATCATGGGAAGGCATATCAAACTGCTAGTTACGAAATTTGGAGGCGATCCTAATTAAAACCAAAAAGTTTTTCTCACTAGAACTTCTTTTTCAACCGATCATTCATTCTGCAGCTATATGCTATAGTCATCAGATTTTGACAAAACTTTGTAGAATTGTGTAAAAGTATATATTTACCAACGTAAGAGACGTTTCCTTTAAAAACAAAAAAGTTTTTCTCACAAGAACTAGTTTTTCGACCGATCGTTCCTATGGCAGCTATATGCTTTAGTCATCCGATTTTGACCAAATTTTGTAGAATCGTGTGGGAGCATATAAAACAAATACATGCTAATTTTGAGGACATTTCCATTGAAAACAAAAAAGTTTTTCTAACTTCGACTACTTTTCAGACTATACTTTTCTATCTATCTACTATATAGATGTCCGATTTCGACCAAACTTAGTAGAATCATGGAAAAGCATAACAATCTAACAATAACGAAGTTCGGAGGCGATCCCATTTAAAACAAAAAAGTTTTTCTTTTCGACCGATCATATGTACTGCATCTATATGCTACAGTCATCCGATTTTGACAAAACCTTGTAGAATTGTGTAAAAGTATATAAAATAAGTATATGCCAATGATAAGAACCTTTCCATTGAAACCAAAAAAGTTTTTCTCACTAGAACTAGTTTTTCAACCGATCGTTCCTATATGGTAGCTATATGCTATAGTAATCCGATTTTAACAAAACTTTTTAGAATTGTGTGAAAACATACCAAATGAATATATGCCGGTTTTAAGGACATTTAAATTGAAAACAAAAACGTTTTTCTAACTAAGACTACTTTTCAGAACATACATTTTTATGACAGCTATACTATACCAAACTTTGTAAAAACATAGGAAAGGATAGTAAACTAAGAAATATGAAGTTTGGACGCGTTTCCATTGAAAACAAAAAAGTTTTTTCCCTAAAACTAGTTTTTCGACCGATCGTTCCTTGACAGCTATATGTTTGAGTCATCCGATCCGGCCTGTTCCTACAAATGTGTAGCGTATTAATAAGTTAAGATTTTTTCATACGAATGTACGGCCCCCTTATTAGCATAGTAAAACAAATTCAATTAATCCAAATTTTATTACATATGTTCGTATGAGTATTTAAACCCAGACATTACAAAAAAAAAAAACAAATTAATTGCAATTATTTATTGTTTTATAACGAATTAAAAGTTGTACTAATACACACACACACTTCACACAGATAACTGAGCAGACCAACGCATTGTTTTTGTTTCAACAGGCCAACACTCTCTGTGAGCTGTGCTCAGTTGTAATTTGACATTTGTAAACAGAGAGTGTGGCTCTCAGTACGCTCTCCCTGTGAAGAGACGATGAACGGGAAAAAAAGCTTCTACGCATATTTTGTTTTGGTTTTTAGCAGATTTCCATTTTCTGGGTCTAACTGAAATCCAATTGACAAGAAACTTTTGTGTGAGGCAACTGCTGCTAATAAAATGTATTTCGGAGCGAAAACAATAATTAATATTGTTAAATAATTTGTTATATTGCTAATCCTATTGATATGTTCGTATTCCCTTTTGGCATAGTAATGTTGGAATGAGTATAAAGAGCAAAAAAAATTGTATTGCAATTATTTTTTGTTTTATAGCGAATTAAAGATACGGTGACATGAAGATGGCATAGAATTCAATTGACTAAAAAAATTAGTGCGAAAATAGTCAGTATTCTTCGGGAAAATCGATGAGATACAGGAAAGGTACATTATAAGAAACATACAATTCAATGGAAAATTCACTAATCAAATATAAATCCAAGGACAATAGGAGACTGTGCTGTGATCTTGAGATTGAATCAGTATTACATCGACTAGACTTCGTGCTAAGTTTGCTTAAGAAAGCTTTAAAACTGACGGAGGAGATAGCATAGAAACAGACAGACGGACAAGGCTAAATGAACTCAGCTCGTCATGCTGATCAAGAATATATATACTGTATGGACAGGCGGGGCTGGTGGTGGCGCTTGCAAAAGCAGAGCGCTCGCTGCTGCTGCGACAGTCGTCGTGGACCTGAAGCAGCAGCTCAGACTTGCTCTGCTTCACGCAAGCAGCGAAAAGCAAAGGAAACGTTAACCGACAACTGTTGCTGCTGTTTGCCTGTTCTCAAAAATCAGTTTTGGTGCGACTTCTGATTTTTGTCAGAAGCAGCATTAAGTCAAAGTTTTTCTTTAAGTTTTTGTCAGAAGCAGCATAAAATCATATCAATTTTTAAACTGATTAATTATTTTGTTCTCAAACTAACGTGTTCATATCACTTAGTGAGAATACAAACAGTCCGTTTTTGCTCACCAGTCGTCAGCCGGACAAGCCGGACAAGCCTGACTTGAAACGTGGTCGTCCATCTGATGCCTCCGTTGATGCTCCATCGCAAATGCTTTTGAGCCGATTTGAGGAGCAGGCCAATCTCATAAAAGAGTCAATGCATGAAGCAGAGAGCCGCCTGCTGGGGGTGCTCCACGATCGTATCAACGGAATGGCCATGGAGATGAAGCTGATGGCTGACCGGATGATGCAGCTTGAGCGGGAAGTTGGTGAGCTTCGGTTGTTGAAAGACCAAGTTGGGGGGATGGAGGTCAAGTTGGAGGCACAGCACAACATGAAGAATGCATGCGATGTACGCATACATGGTGTGCCCTTCGAGGTCCATGTTCAACTCTTTGTGCTTTGCGGTAGAACTTGTCCCACCGCCAAGAGTAAGAGACATCTTTAGAGTCCGCAAAGCACAGAACACAAATGTCGATCCACCAATTATTGTAAAATTGGAAACCACGAGGGAGAAAATCGGCCTTCTTCGCGCACTTGGTGATTACCGGCGTAAATCAAAGTCACTAATATGCATTGGGCTGCTGGGATTTAAGTCGATTTTCTACGTAAATGAGCAGCTATCCAGAGAGAGCTTTCTTATCTTTAAAGAAGCTATGCGCTTGAAAAAGCATAAGTCTCTGTCGGCTGTGTTTACTCGCCGTGGGACTGTGCATGTCAAATGTAATGGGAGTGATGATGTTTTTCGCATTGAGCGAATCTAAGAGTTTCTGCCGCTCTTATCTGCTGAACCCAATTCTTCAGCTACTGAGTCACAACTTCTTGACTCCCACCCTTCTCCTGGTTTTCTCCCTGATGCTCTCCCCGATGCTCTACCTGATGCATCAACTGAGACTCCAGCTGGCTATGCTTTGTTGTTCTTGTAATTGCTCTCTCAGTCAATGTATCTCTTGTAGTTTTTAAGAGTATGTGTAGTTTTAAGTGTGCCCCTTTATTTATTCAGCGTGCGTTCCTAATTGCAACTTCTCTTAATAACAATGCGGGTCAATACAAATAGCTTTATAGCGAGCAGTCTGATAAGAATTTTAGGTAATCAAAAGGAAGGTTTAAAATTAGTTCACTCAAATTCTCAAAAGTTTATTTAAAAAGATGGATGAGTTTAGGCAACTATTTGTAAATTAAAATGTAGATATTATATGTGTGTCCGAAACATGGTTTGTGTGTAACTCTAGTGAGGTCTTATTTCAGTGTGATGGTTATTCGTTGTACAGATCAGATCGGGTGGGCCATGCCGGTGGTGTGGCTATTTATGTCAATACAAAACTCAGCTGTAAACTCATTTGCAGTAATCCGGTAAAAAGTCCAGTCGAGTACTTGTTTGTTGAGGTAACAAACCAGAGCTAGCAAATAACAATTGAGCGCTTTTCGTTGTCTCAAAATAAGAGTTATTTGCCGACCTTTGAGCAAAGAGTCAGAGATGAGCCGTTCTCATCGGCTCTTGAACATTTCGCTCTTTGCTCAGCGAACAAACAATAATTTTAATTCCCTTTTGCTCTGTTCACTCGCTGACCGAATGGCTGTGAGTGAAAATTTAAGTCATTTGCGTTTGTGTGTGTATATGTGAGAGCGAGGTGTCTGTGTGGGCTTGTGACTCACAGTTGCTAGGCAAATCAGATCATTTTGGGTCGTTAAAAGGGCTGTATCTTCTAAAGAATTTCGAATTTAAAAAAAATCTATTTAGGACGATTGTCTCAAATATCCCAGCTATAAAAATATGCCAAGCAGCAATACAAAACTTACTGATATTTTGCAAATCTGAATCGAAAATAAGATAAATTTTAATTATAGTATTGAGAAATTATGTTTTAAGTTTCATTGCCAAAAAGACAAATTAAAGAAGTTAAGACCGTTAGTCATATGAAACATTGAAACGAAAACTTTATAGAGTCACTTGTCTTAGCCTTATATGATTCGATAGCTGAGACAGAGCTGCATTGCGATGCTAGTGCGTTAGGTTTCGGAGCAGTCATAGTTCAAAAGAAGGAAGACAAAAAATCTCATCCAGTGTTTAATTTTTCAAAAAGAACTACAGAAGCAGAAGCGAAATTTCATAGCTACGAATTGGAGACACTAGCGATAATTTATGTGTTGAGACGATTTCGTGTAATATTCATGGCAGACAATTTAAAATAGTTACAGATTGCAAATCCTAGACTATGACATTAAACAAGCAGGAATTAAGCCCAAGAATTGCTAGATGGGCCCTCGAAATGCATAATTTTGATTATGTATTAGAACATAGGGCAGGAAAGCGTATGCAGCATGTAGATGCGTTAAGTAAAAGTTTGAGTATTATGGTAATCGAAAATAATACTGTTGAAAAATGAATTACAGGACAGAGAGCACAAATTTTATGAAATGAGGAATGGAGTCCTTTTTAAGAAGTTGGAGAATAAAAAGTTACTGTTTTATGTTCCAGCGGCAATAGAATCACACGTGTTGTATAAGTACCACGACGAAATGGGCCATGTGGGCGTCAACAAAGTTATAGAATTGATAGGTAAAAGTTATTGGTTCCCAAATATTAGGGTAAAAGTAGAAGAGCATATTAGGAATTGCTTGAAATGTATAGCCTTTTCGACGAAAAGTGGGAAATTAGATGGAAATCAGACAAACCTTTTGAAACGATCCATATAGATCATTACGGTCCAATAGATTATTGGTTCCCAAATATTGGGGCAAAAGTAGAAGAGCATATTAGGAATTGCTTAAAATTTATAGCCTTTTCGACGAAAAGTGGGAAATTAGAAGGAAATCAGACAAACCTTTTAAAATGATCCATATAGATCATTACGGGCCAATAGATAAAACTACAGCCAAAAAACATTTACTGGCAGTGAAAGATGCAGCAACAAAATTTGTGAAATTATACCCCACGGCTAGAAGATTCGGCTCCATACTTAGAGAGGCAAAAGATATAACTCTAGATACTAAGGGCAAAAACATAACAGATATGTGTGAATGTCTGAACCTAACGGTTCTAAACGGTCGGACCTTTGGGAGATTAAATTTTAGAGGTGAGGTGGCGACGACAATCGACTACTGTCTAGACAGTCAAACCTTCTCGGATCATCTTCTTTTAGTGGTAACTTGCTCCCTTAGTAGTCACGAGAAAATAACCTGTGACGATCAGAATTAGAAGAATTCCAAGGCTTAAAAGAGAAGGATCCCAAAACTGTCCAATATAAACACAACATAGGTAGGCAACTCTGTACTCAAAGCGAACTTCCCCACCAGTCATACGATATTGATCAATTGGATAAAATTGTTATTGAAGAAGCAAAGTGTATGCAATGCACTGAAAAAGCATCTGTCAAGCAATATTTACAGCCGTGGCTTAACTCCCAATGCGAACAAGCTAGAAAATCATCTTTTAATGCTTTATTGGCCGCCCGAGAAAACGACTCGCTAAATACACGTGTACAATACCAACAGGCAATCACACTGCGCAAAAATTTGTGTAAGAGTAAGCAGCAAAATTACTACCATAGAATGCAGGACGATTTTAACAAAGTGAGAAATATCAAGGAACTTTGGGAGCTGGCGAGGAAACTAAATGGACGAAGCGAAAGGAAAAAAATAGAAGCCGACACTGCTGCACTAGCCACACGCTTTCACGCGCTTCTTTACCCTTACTATATCTGCAAACCATTTCCTGGACAGAAGCATTCAAGTTTACGAAGTTGAGATGGCTCTCCGAAACTCTAAAGATAAGAAGGCACCCGGAATCGATCGTATACCAGCTGAGTTTCTGAAAAACGCTACACTGATCTTCATTAACAGTATCACAGAAACGTACAACTATGTTTTCGACGTGAGAATTGCTCCCGAGTCCTTTAGGAAAAATCTGGTGTTTCCTATATACAAAAAAGGTGACGCCAAAATGCCTGCTAACTACAGAGGAATATCATTCTAAAATTCAATGGCAAAAGTGTCCGCAGCAGTTTATCTGAGGCGCCTGACAACATAGGTAGAAGACAATAAGCTCCTAAGCGAGTACCAAGCGGGTTTCAGGAAGGGATACAGCACTATTGACTCCATCTTTGTACTAACCACAATTGCGAAAACATACCTGGAACAGAAAAAGAAGCTCTACTTGTTTTTTGTGGACTTTAGTGCAGCTTTTGACACTGTGAATAGAGAAATGCTCCTGTTTAAGCTAGGCAACTTGGGAGTGTCAACTAAATTTGTAATGTCGATTAAAAGCTTATACGACAATAATACCACGTCAGTTTGGGATGGCAGTAAATGCTCGGAGTGGTTTCAAACAAACACTGGAGTCAAACAGGGATGTATTTTGAGCCCGCTATTGTTCGCACTATATATTGATGATCTACATACAGAGCTACCAGGCGGCGCGGTCATAGGTGACACAACATGTAAAATCCTTATGTATGCGGATAATATGGTGCTGATGGCGGAAACCCCGGGAGAACTACAGCTCATGATAGACAAGACTGCAGACTTCTGCGACAAATGGAGACTCCGAATAAACTGCGAAAAGTCAAAAATACTAGTAGTGCGAGATGGCAAGTGTCGAAAATCAAAACTAGAAAACTGGTTCCTTAAGGAAGAACATCTCAAGATTGTACAGAAATATAAATATTTAGGCGTGATTCTCACTGAAAATATGAATATGGAAAGGCACCTCATCAACAAACGCAAAGAAGCCACAAGGGCAATAAACAGTGCATGGAAATATTTTACAGGAAACAGCAAATAAAAGCAAGCGCCAAATATAAACTTTTGAGGCAACATCGGGTGCTATTATGTTTTATGAGTCAGAGGTATGGAGACTAAACGAATATGAGGAAGTTGAAAAACTAACTCCCACAGAACACTCGCAATTACGCTCATCACTTAGAAACCGGCCTACCCACCCTTCACCACTACACACTCAGCAGGTTTTTTAAATATATGAAAAAAAATCAAAGACTTCCAAAGATTATAGCAAAGCACCTCCTCGGGGGAAAGTCACAATGCTTTGCAGTATGGCAATCGCTTTTTGTCGAAAACGGAGCATGAAACAACATCGACGAAATCGAAAGCTGGCAAATATCGCAAGAGGCAGTTTTATCAAATATGGATGCCCAACATAGAATTCGACGCGAGAAAATGGCCCGTACCAGTGATGTTAGGCTCATATATAAAAAATTAGACTACAATCTGGGTGAAAACAACTATTTCAGCGACCCCTTCGAGACCAACACAATAAGCATCATTCTTAAGGCTAGAAGCGAGATGCTGAAACTGGACTATAAACCCCATATTAGTGATGATCCCTGAAACCATTTGCAATTTAAGCGTACGAGAAGACGTCCTGCGCTTTATTGCAGTATGCCCGATTTTAAAAGAGTTAAGGTTCCGCTATTTTGGTAAAATACCCTGACAGCAGAATCAGCTGTCGATCTGCTAAATGGCTCAAATTGGTCGCTGCGAGATTTTAAGGTACAGGCGTCAAATCATAACAGGCGCTTTTTAAACTTAAGCTATTATAAATTAAACAATTAAATTGTATACATGTGAAACACGCACAAGAATTGCTAATGGCATTGCCAAGCCAAACAATTTTAAAATAATTACTACTACTAGACTCTATCGCAGATTGAAGCTTCTATACCCCACCAAAACTACGGCAACAAAAGAAGTCATTGTGGCATTACAGGAGTACTTTCGTTATTATAGCAGACCAAAATATATTGTCTCGGACAGAGGATCAAGCTTTACATCGAATGACTTTACACAATTTACCGAGGACAATAGTGTCCATCACATTAAAACTGCCACCGGCTCACCACAAGCAAATGGTCGGGTCGAGAGGGTGAATCGAAATTTAGGCCCAATGATAGCAAATCTTACTGATGCCGACAATAACTTACGATTGGATTAAGACATAGAGACAGCCCAATGATAGCAAATCTTACTGATGCCGACAATAACTTAAGATGGGATAAAGACATAGAGACAGTTGAATTTACGCTTAATAAAACAAAGCATAGAATGATCAATGAACACCCGAGTGTTATGTTGTTTGGAGTAAACCAAAAAGGGAAAATTGTAGACAAAATTAGAGAAAACTATGACATATAGGATGAATGACGTGATTTGCAAGAGATTGGAGAGAGTGCACAGACAAATCAAACGAGAAATCAAAGCTAACTTCGTCTGTAAAAGTAAAATTAGCTTGTCAAGATGACACAGCCCCAAAGGGCCAAAGCCGAGCCTCTCTCAATCTCTTGGCTTGTGCGCTTCTAATTTTTAGCACAAGAGAAAGGGACCTACAGTTTAACGCCGAATCCGAACGGCAGTTTGAGAAGCTTTTCATGGCTAATTACTGCAATGCTGGCGCCAACAGCAAAGAGGTGTGGCCGGGTGTAAAGTTTTATTCAAAGAAAAAAACTTTTCGTTAGATGTTCCGAGGCGGGATCGAACCCACGACCTCATGCACAGCGGTGCGCACTCTAGCCGCTGAGCCACCTGGCCACTTCGTCTGTGCTGAAGTTTAAATACACTTGAAACTTCTGACTGACCTAATTTTGTGACCAATAACTTAATTTATAAGCTTAATGTCTTGTGTCATTGGAATATTTGTATGGCAGCTACAAGAAATGACCATCCGATTTTCGCGGTTCCGACATATGTGCAGTGTGCAGTTAAAAGACGAATCTGTGCAAAATTTCAGCTCGATAGCTTCAAAATTGAGGGACTAGTTTGCGAAGATACAGACAGACGGACGGACAAAGCTCAATCGACTCAGCTCGTCATGCTTATCAATCAAGAATATATATACTTTATGTGGTCGGAGATGATTCCTTCTATGCGTTCTAAACTTCTGGGCAAAATTATAATACAATTTTCAAGTATATAAAAATTGGGGAAAGTTAAGTTCGGATCGGCCGAAGTTTAGTATACCCTTGCAGTTTGTTTTTCTAAATAAGACTATTTTTCGGACCTTACTTTTCTATGGGAGCTTTACTATATAGATGTCCGATATCAACCAAACTTATCGCAATCATAGGAAGGCATATCAAACTGCTAGTTACGAAATTTGGAGGCGATCCTAATTAAAACCAAAAAGTTTTTCTCACTAGAACTTCTTTTTCAACCGATCATTCATTCTGCAGCTATATGCTATAGTCATCAGATTTTGACAAAACTTTGTAGAATTGTGTAAAAGTATATATTTACCAACGTAAGAGACGTTTCCTTTAAAAACAAAAAAAGTTTTTCTCACAAGAACTAGTTTTTCGACCGATCGTTCCTATGGCAGCTATATGCTTTAGTCATCCGATTTTGACCAAATTTTGTAGAATCGTGTGGGAGCATATAAAACAAATACATGCTAATTTTGAGGACATTTCCATTGAAAACAAAAAAGTTTTTCTAACTTCGACTACTTTTCAGACTATACTTTTCTATCTATCTACTATATAGATGTCCGATTTCGACCAAACTTAGTAGAATCATGGAAAAGCATAACAATCTAACAATAACGAAGTTCGGAGGCGATCCCATTTAAAACAAAAAAGTTTTTCTTTTCGACCGATCATATGTACTGCATCTATATGCTACAGTCATCCGATTTTGACAAAACCTTGTAGAATTGTGTAAAAGTATATAAAATAAGTATATGCCAATGATAAGAACCTTTCCATTGAAACCAAAAAAGTTTTTCTCACTAGAACTAGTTTTTCAACCGATCGTTCCTATATGGTAGCTATATGCTATAGTAATCCGATTTTAACAAAACTTTTTAGAATTGTGTGAAAACATACCAAATGAATATATGCCGGTTTTAAGGACATTTAAATTGAAAACAAAAACGTTTTTCTAACTAAGACTACTTTTCAGAACATACATTTTTATGACAGCTATACTATACCAAACTTTGTAAAAACATAGGAAAGGATAGTAAACTAAGAAATATGAAGTTTGGACGCGTTTCCATTGAAAACAAAAAGTTTTTTCCCTAAAACTAGTTTTTCGACCGATCGTTCCTTGACAGCTATATGTTTGAGTCATCCGATCCTGCCTGTTCCTACAAATGTGTAGCGTATTAATAAGTTAAGATTTTTTCATACGAATGTACGGCCCCCTTATTAGCATAGTAAAACAAATTCAATTAATCCAAATTTTATTACATATGTTCGTATGAGTATTTAAACCCAGACATTACAAAAAAAAAAACAAATTAATTGCAATTATTTATTGTTTTATAACGAATTAAAAGTTGTACTAATACACACACACACTTCACACAGATAACTGAGCAGACCAACGCATTGTTTTTGTTTCAACAGGCCAACACTCTCTGTGAGCTGTGCTCAGTTGTAATTTGACATTTGTAAACAGAGAGTGTGGCTCTCAGTACGCTCTCCCTGTGAAGAGACGATGAACGGGAAAAAAGCTTCTACGCATATTTTGTTTTGGTTTTTAGCAGATTTCCATTTTCTGGGTCTAACTGAAATCCAATTGACAAGAAACTTTTGTGTGAGGCAACTGCTGCTAATAAAATGTATTTCGGAGCGAAACCAATAATTAACAATGTTAAATAATTTGTTATATTGCTAATCCTATTGATATGTTCGTCTTCCCTTTTGGCATAGTAATGTTGGAATGAGTATAAAGAGCAAAAAAAATTGTATTGCAATTATTTGTTGTTTTATAGCGAATTAAAGATACGGTGACATGAAGATGGCATAGAATTCAATTGACTAAAAAAATTAGTGCGAAAATAGTCAGTATTCTTCGGGAAAATCGATGAGATACAGGAAAGGTACATTATAAGAAACATACAATTCAATGGAAAATTCACTAATCAAATATAAATCCACCGAGGACAATAGGAGACTGTGCTGTGATCTTGAGATTGAATCAGTATTACATCGACTAGACTTCGTGCTAAGTTTGCTTAAGATAGCTTTAAAACTGACGGAGGAGATAGCATAGAAACAGACAGACGGACAAGGCTAAATGAACTCAGCTCGTTATGCTGATCAAGAATATATATACTGTATGGACAGGCGGGGCTGGTGGTGGCGCTTGCAAAAGCAGAGCGCTCGCTGCTGCTGCGACAGTCGTCGTGGACCTGAAGCAGCAGCTCAGACTTGCTCTGCTTCACGCAAGCAGCGAAAAGCAAAGGAAACGTTAACCGACAACTGTTGCTGCTGTTTGCCTGTTCTCAAAAATCAGTTTTGGTGCGACTTCTGATTTTTGTCAGAAGCAGCATTAAGTCAAAGTTTTTCTTTAAGTTTTTGTCAGAAGCAGCATAAAATCATATCAATTTTTAAACTGATTAATTATTTTGTTCTCAAACTAACGTGTTCATATCACTTAGTGAGAATACAAACAGTCCGTTTTTGCTCACCAGTCGTCAGCCGGACAAGCCGGACAAGCCTGACTTGAAACGTGGTCGTCCATCTGATGCCTCCGTTGATGCTCCATCGCAAATGCTTTTGAGCCGATTTGAGGAGCAGGCCAATCTCATAAAAGAGTCAATGCATGAAGCAGAGAGCCGCCTGCTGGGGGTGCTCCACGATCGTATCAACGGAATGGCCATGGAGATGAAGCTGATGGCTGACCGGATGATGCAGCTTGAGCGGGAAGTTGGTGAGCTTCGGTTGTTGAAAGACCAAGTTGGGGGGATGGAGGTCAAGTTGGAGGCACAGCACAACATGAAGAATGCATGCGATGTACGCATACATGGTGTGCCCTTCGAGGTCCATGTTCAACTCTTTGTGCTTTGCGGTAGAACTTGTCCCACCGCCAAGAGTAAGAGACATCTTTAGAGTCCGCAAAGCACAGAACACAAATGTCGATCCACCAATTATTGTAAAATTGGAAACCACGAGGGAGAAAATCGGCCTTCTTCGCGCACTTGGTGATTACCGGCGTAAATCAAAGTCACTAATATGCATTGGGCTGCTGGGATTTAAGTCGATTTTCTACGTAAATGAGCAGCTATCCAGAGAGAGCTTTCTTATCTTTAAAGAAGCTATGCGCTTGAAAAAGCATAAGTCTCTGTCGGCTGTGTTTACTCGCCGTGGGACTGTGCATGTCAAATGTAATGGGAGTGATGATGTTTTTCGCATTGAGCGAATCTAAGAGTTTCTGCCGCTCTTATCTGCTGAACCCAATTCTTCAGCTACTGAGTCACACCTTCTTGACTCCCACCCTTCTCCTGGTTTTCTCCCTGATGCTCTCCCCGATGCTCTACCTGATGCTTGCCCTGGTACTCCTGATGCATCAACTGAGACTCCAGCTGGCTCTGTGGTTTCAATTGATAATTTTCGTTAATAGCTTTGTTGTTCTTGTAATTGCTCTCTCAGTCAATGTATCTCTTGTAGTTTTTAAGAGTATGTGTAGTTTTAAGTGTGCCCCTTTATTTATTCAGCGTGCGTTCCTAATTGCAACTTCTCTTAATAACAATGCGGGTCAATACAAATAGCTTTATAGCGAGCAGTCTGATAAGAATTTTAGGTAATCAAAAGGAAGGTTTAAAATTAGTTCACTCAAATTCTCAAAGTTTATTTAAAAAGATGGATGAGTTTAGGCAACTATTTGTAAATTAAAATGTAGATATTATATGTGTGTCCGAAACATGGTTTGTGTGTAACTCTAGTGAGGTCTTATTTCAGTGTGATGGTTATTCGTTGTACAGATCAGATCGGGTGGGCCATGCCGGTGGTGTGGCTATTTATGTCAATACAAAACTCAGCTGTAAACTCATTCGCAGTAATCCGGTAAAAAGTCCAGTCGAGTACTTGTTTGTTGAGGTAACAAACCAGAGCTAGCAAATAACAATTGAGCGCTTTTCGTTGTCTCAAAATAAGAGTTATTTGCCGACCTTTGAGCAAAGAGTCAGAGATGAGCCGTTCTCATCGGCTCTTGAACATTTCGCTCTTTGCTCAGCGAACAAACAATAATTTTAATTCCCTTTTGCTCTGTTCACTCGCTGACCGAATGGCTGTGAGTGAAAATTTAAGTCATTTGCGTTTGTGTGTGTGTATGTGAGAGCGAGGTGTCTGTGTGGGCTTGTGACTCACAGTTGCTAGGCAAATCAGATCATTTTGGGTCGTTAAAAGGGCTGTATCTTCTAAAGAATTTCGAATTTAAAAAAATCTATTTAGGACGATTGTCTCAAATATCCCAGCTATAAAAATATGCCAAGCAGCAATACAAAACTTACTGATATTTTGCAAATCTGAATCGAAAATAAGATAAATTTTAATTATAGTATTGAGAAATTATGTTTTAAGTTTCATTGCCAAAAAGACAAATTAAAGAAGTTAAGACCGTTAGTCATATGAAACATTGAAACGAAAACTTTATAGAGTCACTTGTTTGGCCTTATATGATTCGATAGCTGAGACAGAGCTGCATTGCGATGCTAGTGCGTTAGGTTTCGGAGCAGTCATAGTTCAAAAGAAGGAAGACAAAAAAATCTCATCCAGTGTTTAATTTTTTCAAAAAGAACTACAGAAGCAGAAGCGAAATTTCATAGCTACGAATTGGAGACCCTAGCGATAATTTATGTGTTGAGACGATTTCGTGTAATATTCATGGCAGACAATTTAAAATAGTTACAGATTGCAAATCCTAGACTATGACATTAAACAAGCAGGAATTAAGCCCAAGAATTGCTAGATGGGCCCTCGAAATGCATAATTTTGATTATGTATTAGAACATAGGGCAGGAAAGCGTATGCAGCATGTAGATGCGTTAAGTAAAAGTTTGAGTATTATGGTAATCGAAAATAATACTGTTGAAAAATGAATTACAGGACAGAGAGCACAAATTTTATGAAATGAGGAATGGAGTCCTTTTTAAGAAGTTGTAGAATAAAAAGTTACTGTTTTATGTTCCAGCGGCAATAGAATCACACGTGTTGTATAAGTACCACGACGAAATGGGCCATGTGGGCGTCAACAAAGTTATAGAATTGATAGGTAAAAGTTATTGGTTCCCAAATATTAGGGTAAAAGTAGAAGAGCATATTAGGAATTGCTTGAAATGTATAGCCTTTTCGACGAAAAGTGGGAAATTAGATGGAAATCAGACAAACCTTTTGAAACGATCCATATAGATCATTACGGTCCAATAGATTATTGGTTCCCAAATATTGGGGCAAAAGTAGAAGAGCATATTAGGAATTGCTTAAAATTTATAGCCTTTTCGACGAAAAGTGGGAAATTAGAAGGAAATCAGACAAAACTTTTAAAATGATCCATATAGATCATTACGGGCCAATAGATAAAACTACAGCCAAAAAACATTTACTGGCAGTGAAAGATGCAGCAACAAAATTTGTGAAATTATACCCCACGGCTAGAAGATTCGGCTCCATACTTAGAGAGGCAAAAGATATAACTCTAGATACTAAGGGCAAAAACATAACAGATATGTGTGAATGTCTGAACCTAACGGTTCTAAACGATCGGACCTTTGGAGGTGAGGTGGCGACGACAATCGACTACTGTCTAGACAGTCAAACCTTCTCGGATCATCTTCTCTTAGTGGTAACTTGCTCCCTTAGTAGTCACGAGAAAATAACCTGTGACGATCAGAATTAGAAGAATTCCAAGGCTTAAAAGAGAAGGATCCCAAAACTGTCCAATATAAACACAACATAGGTAGGCAACTCTGTACTCAAAGCGAACTTCCCCACCAGTCATACGATATTGATCAATTGGATAAAATTGTTATTGAAGAAGCAAAGTGTATGCAATGCACTGAAAAAGCATCTGTCAAGCAATATTTACAGCCGTGGCTTAACTCCCAATGCGAACAAGCTAGAAAATCATCTTTTAATGCTTTATTGGCCGCCCGAGAAAACGACTCGCTAAATACACGTGTACAATACCAACAGGCAATCACACTGCGCAAAAATTTGTGAAAGGAAAAAAATAGAAGCCGACACTGCTGCACTAGCCACACACTTTCACGCGCTTCTTTACCCTTACTATATCTGCAAACCATTTCCTGGACAGAAGCATTCAAGTTTACGAAGTTGAGATGGCTCTCCGAAACTCTAAAGATAAGAAGGCACCCGGAATCGATCGTAGACCAGCTGAGTTTCTGAAAAACGCTACACTGATCTTCATTAACAGTATCACAGAAACGTACAACTATGTTTTCGACGTGAGAATTGCTCCCGAGTCCTTTAGGAAAAATCTGGTGTTTCCTATATACAAAAAAGGTGACGCCAAAATGCCTGCTAACTACAGAGGAATATCATTCTAAAATTCAATGGCAAAAGTGTCCGCAGCAGTTTATCTGAGGCGCCTGACAACATAGGTAGAAGACAATAAGCTCCTAAGCGAGTACCAAGCGGGTTTCAGGAAGGGATACAGCACTATTGACTCCATCTTTGTACTAACCACAATTGCGAAAACATACCTGGAACAGAAAAAGAAGCTCTACTTGTTTTTTGTGGACTTTAGTGCAGCTTTTGACACTGTGAATAGAGAAATGCTCCTGTTTAAGCTAGGCAACTTGGGAGTGTCAACTAAATTTGTAATGTCGATTAAAAGCTTATACCACGTCAGTTTGGGATGGCAGTAAATGCTCGGAGTGGTTTCAAACAAACACTGGAGTCAAACAGGGATGTATTTTGAGCCCGCTATTGTTCGCACTATATATTGATGATCTACATACAGAGCTACCAGGCGGCGCACAGTGGGCCCGAGGCGTGAGCTAGCGCTTAATAATTAATATGTCGCCCAAAAGTTAACATATTTTGATGAAATTAGAAACTTAGGCTTTTTTTATAAAAATACAATTACATTTTAAATTTCAGCAAAATCCTCCAACTAATTTACATACCTCCCATATAACCCTTAATTTTAAAATAATCCCAAGGTTAATAAGTGCTGTTGTTTTATGGTATTCATTATTCTTTCCGTATATTTTAAAATATTTTCTGTGTAATTTAATTATATAAGGAACAAAATTAATTTTAATTTTAAATGTTACCTGATAATTAATGTTTTGTCTTGCAATAAACTGCACACCTCTTCATCAAATATTTTAAAATTGCCTAAAGGCTTTGAAAGCCTTTTATCTATTGATGATATAAATGGGTCAGACTGTTTTGTGCGAAAAGCGTCCGGATCAATTTCATAACCGGAGGCCATCGATCGCAATAGCACGCTGAATCAGTATATTAAGGACTCGCTGACTCCCGCGTTCCTGGCTTTTGCTCCGCTTCGCATAAGGTTATATGTATGTTTTGTGAAACCACCTTCAATAAATAAAGCTATGGCTTCATCAGGCGAATTTGGTATGGGTTTCTGATTTTCGAATTCCAGCGACTTTCTTATTTTATCAACCCTATCAGTGTCAGAGCTCAGCATATTAACAACTTTGGCAGCATTTCTTTTGCCTGATTTGTATAAGCTGCTGCTGGCCGCTACCATAAGTTCATCGCACGAGGAATCTTTAACAATCTCGGAAACCTTTTGGACTTGACTTCCACTGCTACAATCTGCAAAGGATTTTGAAGGTCGGCCGCACATCTTACTTTCGAAATGATAATAAGTGGTGTGACTAACCACTCCTTATTTTTTTTCTCAAAATTATCCTCTCGATTTCTAGACCGCTTCCATCTCAATAAAAGTTGTGCAGAAAAATTTTGAATTTGTTTTTTTATGGTCGTTATCTCTTCATCGTTTTGTTTTGATGCATCAATATTCGCAAAAACATAGTTTTCGAGCAACATTTTTTATTGTTAGAAGCCTTTCCTTTGCGCCATACCGAAAAAAGTGCTCGCTTGGAAACAGACATGATTCCTAAAATAATATATATCTTGTAAAATGGGCGTTTCCGAGGCTTCATATTGAACATTTATATTCACAAAGATTCACGTTTTCACAAACACAAAGGTATAGCACCAATAAACACCAATCAATATGAAATTTACTCCACTAAAAATTGCACAAGGTTAATTTGGGCTCACTATTTAAACGGCACAATACAAACCAATTTTAAAGGAACTACAACATTAGACAGGTCACGCAAATACTTTTTAACATAATACATACCTTTAAACTCAAATTAGAAAAGAGAACGTAAAAAAATTGAAAAATTATAGTTTTTACAAACAAAAGTTGAGCGAAGGGGCTCAAAACAAAAGTGAAAAATGTGGTGTTAGTTGCTATCCTAAAGAAAGAAGTCAGTAGCCAAAACCATATGATTACTTTAAAAGCTCACAGCTGTGCCATCTTCGATTATCATTGGAAAAAAGTTGTTTTGCAATCATCCCTGGGGTATTAGTTATCGGTATTTAATAACATTTTGTAGCCAAACGCATTTTCAATTTTTGAATTATTCAGCGCTAGCTCGGGCCTCGGGCCCACTGTGCGGCGCGGTCATAGGTGACACAACATGTAAAATCCTTATGTATGCGGATAATATGGTGCTGATGGCGGAAACCCCGGGAGAACTACAGCTCATGATAGACAAGACTGCAGACTTCTGCGACAAATGGAGACTCCGAATAAACTGCGAAAAGTCAAAAATACTAGTAGTGCGAGATGGCAAGTGTCGAAAATCAAAACTAGAAAACTGGTTCCTTAAGGAAGAACATCTCAAGATTGTACAGAAATATAAATATTTAGGCGTGATTCTCACTGAAAATATGAATATGGAAAGGCACCTCATCAACAAACGCAAAGAAGCCACAAGGGCAATAAACAGTGCATGGAAATATTTTACAGGAAACAGCAAATAAAAGCTAGCGCCAAATATAAACTTTTTGAGGCAACATCGGGTGCTATTATGTTTTATGAGTCAGAGGTATGGAGACTAAACGAATATGAGGAAGTTGAAAAACTAAATCGCATGTTTTTTAAAAAAAATATTCAAACTCCCACAGAACACTCGCAATTACGCTCATCACTTAGAAACCGGCCTACCCACCCTTCACCACTACACACTCAGCAGGTTTTTTAAATATATGAAAAAAAATCAAAGACTTCCAAAGATTATAGCAAAGCACCTCCTCGGGGGAAAGTCACAATGCTTTGCAGTATGGCAATCGCGATTTGTCGAATACGGAGCAGAAAAAAACCTCGACGAATTCAAAAATTTTATCAAATATGGATGCCCAACATAGAGTCCGATGCGAGAATATGGTCCGGACCAGTGATGTTAGGCTCATATATAAAAAATTAGACTACAATCTGGGTGAAAACAACTATTTCAGCGACCCCTTCGAGACCAACACAATAAGCATCATTCTTAAGGCTAGAAGCGAGATGCTGAAACTGGACTATAAACCCCATATTAGTGATGATCCCTGAAACCAATTGCAATTTAAGCGTACGAGAAGACGTCCTGCGCTTTATTGCAGTATGCCCGATTTTAAAAGAGTTAAGGTTCCTCAAATTGGCTCAAATTGGTCGCTGCGAGATTTTAAGGTACAGGCGTCAAATCATAACAGGCGCTTTTTAAACTTAAGCTATTATAAATTAAACAATTAAATTGTATACATGTGAAACACGCACAAGAATTGCTAATGGCATTGCCAAGCCAAACAATTTTAAAATAATTACTACTACTAGACTCTATCGCAGATTGAAGCTTCTATACCCCACCAAAACTACGGCAACAAAAGAAGTCATTGTGGCATTACAGGAGTACTTTCGTTATTATAGCAGACCAAAATATATTGTCTCGGACAGAGGATCAAGCTTTACATCGAATGACTTTACACAATTTACCGAGGACAATAGTGTCCATCACATTAAAACTGCCACCGGCTCACCACAAGCAAATGGTCGGGTCGAGAGGGTGAATCGAAATTTAGGCCCAATGATAGCAAATCTTACTGATGCCGACAATAACTTACGATTGGATTAAGACATAGAGACAGCCCAATGATAGCAAATCTTACTGATGCCGACAATAACTTAAGATGGGATAAAGACATAGAGACAGTTGAATTTACGCTTAATAAAACAAAGCATAGAATGATCAATGAACACCCGAGTGTTATGTTGTTTGGAGTAAACCAAAAAGGGAAAATTGTAGACAAAATTAGAGAAAACTATGACATATAGGATGAATGACGTGATTTGCAAGAGAGATTGGAGAGAGTGCACAGACAAATCAAACGAGAAATCAAAGCTAACTTCGTCTGTAAAAGTAAAATTAGCTTGTCAAGATGACACAGCCCCAAAGGGCCAAAGCCGAGCCTCTCTCAATCTCTTGGCTTGTGCGCTTCTAATTTTTAGCACAAGAGAAAGGGACCTACAGTTTAACGCCGAATCCGAACGGCAGTTTGAGAAGCTTTTCATGGCTAATTACTGCAATGCTGGCGCCAACAGCAAAGAGGTGTGGCCGGGTGTAAAGTTTTATTCAAAGAAAAAAACTTTTCGTTAGATGTTCCGAGGCGGGATCGAACCCACGACCTCATGCACAGCGGTGCGCACTCTAGCCGCTGAGCCACCTGGCCACTTCGTCTGTGCTGAAGTTTAAATACACTTGAAACTTCTGACTGACCTAATTTTGTGACCAATAACTTAATTTATAAGCTTAATGTCTTGTGTCATTGGAATATTTGTATGGCAGCTACAAGAAATGACCATCCGATTTTCGCGGTTCCGACATATGTGCAGTGTGCAGTTAAAAGACGAATCTGTGCAAAATTTCAGCTCGATAGCTTCAAAATTGAGGGACTAGTTTGCGAAGATACAGACAGACGGACGGACAAAGCTCAATCGACTCAGCTCGTCATGCTTATCAATCAAGAATATATATACTTTATGTGGTCGGAGATGATTCCTTCTATGCGTTCTAAACTTCTGGGCAAAATTATAATACAATTTTCAAGTATATAAAAATTGGGGAAAGTTAAGTTCGGATCGGCCGAAGTTTAGTATACCCTTGCAGTTTGTTTTTCTAAATAAGACTATTTTTCGGACCTTACTTTTCTATGGGAGCTTTACTATATAGATGTCCGATATCAACCAAACTTATCGCAATCATAGGAAGGCATATCAAACTGCTAGTTACGAAATTTGGAGGCGATCCTAATTAAAACCAAAAAGTTTTTCTCACTAGAACTTCTTTTTCAACCGATCATTCATTCTGCAGCTATATGCTATAGTCATCAGATTTTGACAAAACTTTGTAGAATTGTGTAAAAGTATATATTTACCAACGTAAGAGACGTTTCCATTAAAAACAAAAAGTTTTTCTCACAAGAACTAGTTTTTCGACCGATCGTTCCTATGGCAGCTATATGCTATAGTCATCCGATTTTGACCAAATTTTGTAGAATCGTGTGGGAGCATATAAAACAAATACATGCCAATTTTGAGGACATTTCCATTGAAAACAAAAAAGTTTTTCTAACTTCGACTACTTTTCAGACTATACTTTTCTATCTATCTACTATATAGATGTCCGATTTCGACCAAACTTAGTAGAATCATGGAAAAGCATAACAATCTAACAATAACGAAGTTCGGAGGCGATCCCATTTAAAACAAAAAAGTTTTTCTTTTCGACCGATCATATGTACTGCATCTATATGCTACAGTCATCCGATTTTGACAAAACCTTGTAGAATTGTGTAAAAGTATATAAAATAAGTATATGCCAATGATAAGAACGTTTTCATTGAAACCAAAAAAAGTTTTTCTCACTAGAACTAGTTTTTCAACCGATCGTTTCTATGGTAGCTATATGCTATAGTAATCCGATTTTAACAAAACTTTTTAGAATTGTGTGAAAACATACCAAATGAATATATGCCGGTTTTAAGGACATTTAAATTGAAAACAAAAACGTTTTTCTAACTAAGACTACTTTTCAGAACATACATTTTTATGACAGCTATACTATACCAAACTTTGTAAAAACATAGGAAAGGATAGTAAACTAAGAAATATGAAGTTTGGACGCGTTTCCATTGAAAACAAAAAAGTTTTTTCCTAAAACTAGTTTTTCGACCGATCGTTCCTTGACAGCTATATGTTTGAGTCATCCGATCCGGCCTGTTCCTACAAATGTGTAGCGTATTAATAAGTTAAGATTTTTCATACGAATGTACGGCCCCCTTATTAGCATAGTAAAACAAATTCAATTAATCCAAATTTTATTACATATGTTCGTATGAGTATTTAAACCCAGACATTACAAAAAAAAAAAAATTAATTGCAATTATTTATTGTTTTATAACGAATTAAAAGTTGTACTAATACACACACACACTTCACACAGATAACTGAGCAGACCAACGCATTGTTTTTTGTTTCAACAGGCCAACACTCTCTGTGAGCTGTGCTCAGTTGTAATTTGACATTTGTAAACAGAGAGTGTGGCTCTCAGTACGCTCTCCCTGTGAAGAGACGATGAACGGGAAAAAAAGCTTCTACGCATATTTTGTTTTGGTTTTTAGCAGATTTCCATTTTCTGGGTCTAACTGAAATCCAATTGACAAGAAACTTTTGTGTGAGGCAACTGCTGCTAATAAAATGTATTTCGGAGCGAAAACAATAATTAATATTGTTAAATAATTTGTTATATTGCTAATCCTATTGATATGTTCGTATTCCCTTTTGGCATAGTAATGTTGGAATGAGTATAAAGAGCAAAAAAAATTGTATTGCAATTATTTTTTGTTTTATAGCGAATTAAAGATACGGTGACATGAAGATGGCATAGAATTCAATTGACTAAAAAAATTAGTGCGAAAATAGTCAGTATTCTTCGGGAAAATCGATGAGATACAGGAAAGGTACATTATAAGAAACATACAATTCAATGGAAAATTCACTAATCAAATATAAATCCAAGGACAATAGGAGACTGTGCTGTGATCTTGAGATTGAATCAGTATTACATCGACTAGACTTCGTGCTAAGTTTGCTTAAGAAAGCTTAAAAACTGACGGAGGAGATAGCATAGAAACAGACAGACGGACAAGGCTAAATGAACTCAGCTCGTCATGCTGATCAAGAATATATATACTGTATGGACAGGCGGGGCTGGTGGTGGCGCTTGCAAAAGCAGAGCGCTCGCTGCTGCTGCGACAGTCGTCGTGGACCTGAAGCAGCAGCTCAGACTTGCTCTGCTTCACGCAAGCAGCGAAAAGCAAAGGAAACGTTAACCGACAACTGTTGCTGCTGTTTGCCTGTTCTCAAAAATCAGTTTTGGTGCGACTTCTGATTTTTGTCAGAAGCAGCATTAAGTCAAAGTTTTTCTTTAAGTTTTTGTCAGAAGCAGCATAACATCATATCAATTTTTAAACTGATTAATTATTTTGTTCTCAAACTAACGTGTTCATATCACTTAGTGAGAATACAAACAGTCCGTTTTTGCTCACCAGTCGTCAGCCGGACAAGCCTGACTTGAAACGTGGTCGTCCATCTGATGCCTCCGTTGATGCTCCATCGCAAATGCTTTTGAGCCGATTTGAGGAGCAGGCCAATCTCATAAAAGAGTCAATGCATGAAGCAGAGAGCCGCCTGCTGGGGGTGCTCCACGATCGTATCAACGGAATGGCCATGGAGATGAAGCTGATGGCTGACCGGATGATGCAGTTTGAGCGGGAAGTTGGTGAGCTTCGGTTGTTGAAAGACCAAGTTGGGGGGATGGAGGTCAAGTTGGAGGCACAGCACAACATGAAGAATGCATGCGATGTAGGCATACATGGTGTGCCCTTCGAGGTCCATGTTCAACTCTTTGTGCTTTGCGGTAGAACTTGTCCCACCGCCAAGAGTAAGAGACATCTTTTGAGTCCGCAAAGCACAGAACACAAATGTCGATCCACCAATTATTGTAAAATTGGAAACCACGAGGAGAAAATCGGCCTTCTTCGCGCACTTGGTGATTACCGGCGTAAATCAAAGTCACTAATATGCATTGGGCTGCTGGGATTTAAGTCGATTTTTTACGTAAATGAGCAGCTATCCAGAGAGCTT
>JAEIFV010001057.1:0-99091 GCA_018904265.1 Lordiphosa collinella | reverse complement strand
ATATCACTTTAAGTTTTTGTGTTATTTAATATAATATTTTGTAAACCTTTAAAATTAGGCACAGTACCCATAAAATACATTTCGATAAATTGTTAAACTTGCCGAGGCCAATGAAAATAGTTCGGGTTATGAAAATATCGTGATTCACGACTATTTACGTAGTGGAACCATAGCTTAACTACCAGTGTACAGTTAGCCACTTGCACATCACAAGCTGTTAACATAAGCAAATTACATTTGGTGCTGCTAAATGCATTAAAGCGCAAGCAACGGTTCTTCTTCCTTCTTCTTCTTCTTCTTCGTTTACCAAAGCCACGCTGAAAATGTTTTCGCCAAACAAATTCTTAAACGTTGTCGTCCGGCCCATTCCAGAGGAAGATAAGGCCAAATTTCCCGTCATTGGGAAGCCAATCCAAGTGGGCAGCTACGGCGTGTCGCCGCTTGGTTTCTTTGAGAAGGGCTCGCAGCGAATGCGCTACATTGTTGTGCCGTCACCCAACCTTATGCCCCTCTCTCTGAAGAACCAAGAGCCATTGCCAAAGAGTGTTCCTTGGCGCCGGGTTGATTACCTGGATAATCTGCAAAACTTTATTAGAATTTCGGCTGCTTCTATTTTGAAGCCAGTCGAGGGACACTTCGAAGTCAACGCCGATGTGGTGTGCACACGAGAAGTGCTGCAGCTAATAATGTGCACTCCATATGAGATGAAGGACAATTGGAAAATTGCCGTAACCAGATTCCGCAACACCCTGTACATTACCCGCGTCCGCCCACCTCAACCAGAACCTATAAATATGCAGAATCTGACCAAGATCATGCACAAGTCCTGGCTAAAAAGACTACGCCAGCACTGTCTGTCGGGTATGGTACAGGAATGATCGATCCTCTCAAAACCTCTTACAATTTGTATGTTTGCAGATGCCAACGGACAACCGCCGAGTCCTAGTGTGCAGGCTGAGGAACCTGGCCAACACTTTGGTGTGTTCATGACGGAGATCAACGGCCTAAGGGTATTATTCGATGCACCAGTTCTGGCCGAGTCTAGCTCCAATCAGTTGTGAGTATAAAATGTCATTGGCCAACAACCAAATTCTAACTTCAACTTCCTCTCCCCCCTCAGCTCGCAACCTCCTTATCCCTGGGCCGAGCTACAAGTGCGCCCAGACAAAATGAATCGCTCGGAATGGTCTGAATACAGTCGCAACGTGGCCCTCAAATGGTGGGCCAACTGTTTCCTTGCTGGCATGGATGGTCTGTACATTGCCTGTCGAGATGACAATGCGGTTGTGCATAGCATTAAACGGACACTGGTGCGAGATCTGTGGAAGGAGTGTGTAAGTCATCCATCTATAGTATTCTAAGTCCCCACATTCTACTTTCATTGCTTGCGCAGGAAAATGAGTGGCAAGCATCTGCCTGTGCCAATTTTATGGTGCGCCTATTAGACGCCATAAAGACTTTGATGACGGAGGCTCAGGTGAACAGCCATAGCACCGTGTACCTATTTGAGTTCGAGGCAAAATCTGGTGAAATCGCATATAAAACTTGCACAGGAGGATGCGACTACACTTTCGTGGCCGACTGGTTTTACAGGTTGTTGGAGAACCATTAAGAGGATTATGTTGGTAAAAACCTAACCGGAATTCTGGGGCTTAAAAGACCTTACCTGAATGGTCCTAACCAGGATTTTGTCACTCAATGTTAAGGTTCAGTTTTGCCACAACTAAACTAATCCATAGCATATGGGAAAAATGTACACAAAAATTCCAATATAATTTCTAATAATTTTACGCAAACTTTTGTACAAGGGAACAGTACAAATAAAATTACTTTATAATTTCTAAAAAATTTACATAAACGTTGCCAAAATTATATCTAAAGAACTTTTTCTCTGAATACAAAAACTCAGCTGGGAATCCATTGGCATGCAAGACTCTTCGTCTGAAAAATTTGGAAAACATGATCCATGGGTCTATATGGGAATATATCGCTCACCGATTTCAAGAATGACATAACTCAGAATAAACAATTTTGTGAAAATAGGGGAAAGCTAACTTCGGCTCGGCCGAAGTTTTGTATACCCTTGCAGCTTCCATTGAAAACACAAAAGTTTTTCTAAGTAAGACTACTTTTTGGACATTACTTTTCTATGGGATCTATACTATATAGATGTCATATTTTGACCAAACTTGGTGAAATCATGGAAAAGCATAATACACTGTTAATTACGAAATTTGGAGGCGATCCGATTTAAAACCAAAAAGTTTTTCTCACTAGAACTTCTTTTTCGACCGATCATTAATACTGCAGCTATATGCTAGTCATCCGATTTTGATAAAACTTTGTAGAATTATCTTGCAGTTTTTACTGGCTCGAGTTCTTGCTATGTTATTGACATAACTTTAAACAGAGGCACACAACACAACAAAGGAGGCATCAGGTTGATCGGACGACGTTTCATGAGGGAGTAGAATTATGTAAGACTCTGGAAATGAGGTTGCAACTTGCAAATGTAAATGCAAATGTTTCTATATAAAGTGTCCTCTTTTTAGCCTTAGTAGTAGGCTGAGCATTTACACTTGGACCAGCTGCGACAGTTACCTAGTGAGCATATGGAGCCTTTATTCAGTTGTCTAGAGATTCTCGAACGAGTAACAAGTAAAGCATTCGTAAATTTATATATTTGTATAAAGTCTTATATATTATTTATCGCAACAAAATGCCTATAACCAATGTGTCGCACACGAGCAACAACCCGAACGGACCCGTATCGCGGTACCGCGGCATGCTGGCATGGATAAATAAACTTCTTGATACCAACATGATCAGATTAAATGATTGCTGCACAGGAGCTCCATTTTGCCAAATTTTTCATATTATAAGACCTAACGCCATAAACCTCAAACGAGTTCGGTTCTACACAAACTTTGAACAAGACTATATACAAAATTTCAAAATTTTACAAACTGCGTTTGAGCGCGAAAATGTTAAGAAGGTAATAGAAGTGGAAAGACTGGTCAAGGCGCACTTTCAGGCAAATCTGAAGCTTCTGCAGTGGTTTGAAAAATTTTATGATGCCAATCGACGGGAGGACATGGACAAATATGATGCCCAAGCTGCTCGCAGCTATGCCAAAGTTGGAGTTGGAGTGCCTTTGCTTAAGAAGAAACCTCTATTTGGTCGAGGAGCATGTACGACTGCAAACTTTATGAATTCTGTGGATCAAGCCGGACGACCCAATCGGAAACAGGTGTACGATGTGTGGTTGAGCAAGTAAAAGTTATAAAAGCGAGGACAATGCCACTTGTAGACCAGAAAAGAGCTGAGCAAGCTGCTAAAGAGGAGTTAGATGAAGCACAAGAGCAGCAGCTAGAAGGAAAGCCTCCTGAAAATATGCCGCCTCGAAGCCAACCCGTACAAACTAAGCCTAATGAGAAGCAGCCTAATAAGGAGCAAACAAGCCATGCCGAAAAAACGAAGCTTGAGGAGCAATTGGATAAGCAGCTAGTAGGGGAGCCCCCTGAAAATATGACGCCCAAGGAGCAACAGCTCCAACCCGAGGAATTTCTTAGTCCCAAGGTGAAGCAGCTGGAAGGGGAGCCCGAAAATATATTGCTTATTTCGGAGCGACAGCGCCTACGCAATGAAACTCTACCCAAAAAGCCAATAAATGAGGACCACAGCTCTAGTGAGAATACCAAAAAGAAGGATGCCATTGAATCAGATACATGCACTTTAGAAAACCCAGTAGATGGTAAGTCTTTAGAGCAAAGCGTAGAGAAATCTGAGAAGAATGGCAATGAAGAGTGGAAAACTGATAATAAGGGCAACACAGCGACTGAAAAACTTGCTAAAGCTAAACAATTCGTAGTGCTTGATACTGGAGTGACCTCTACGGATGAGCCCGTGAACATTGTTGACATCGCGTCCAAACCATTAACTGAGAACCCCGCGCCAACTGATGTGGTCGATGGCCTACTTGCAAAAATGGTATTGCTTGAAAAAAGGATCGAAATGCTGCAGAATACGGTCCCACCGAATCCAAAAGAGGCCGAGGAGGAAAATGAAATGCCTGACAAAGAATATGATGATAAGCAGAACCCCTTGGAGAAGAATGGCCAGGAAGAATCTGCCTTTGTTAATCAAGAGGCCATTTGTCATAGCCCAGAGATCACAGTGCCAAATACGGTCATAAACCAAGTGAACGAAATCGCTGGTAAAACAGAAAACAAGATAACTGAAATGGCTGAGGAGGATTTCGAGAAAGAAGCCCAGCTTGCTAAAAAAAGAGACTCCAAATGATACCAAAATGGTGATGGTGAAAAGAAAATATAGTAAAACATTTATCAAGGAGAAAACTCAAGTGTCTGAAATGGTCCAGCTTGATAATGAAAAGGCTTCTATTGATAAACCTGCTATCGAAGTCAAAAAAAGGCATGATAAAGATGAGAAAAAGGTAATGGGTAAAAAGGATGTCAAAGAGAAAGGGAAAATGGCGGACAAAGAGTCCAAAAAAATGCCTAAAACTCTGAAAGAACACAGATCCTTGATCAAAGAAAAAGAACCAATAGATGTCGTCAAGTCCTTGGATGCCAAAAAGAAACCTGACCTAGCTACGAAAGCTAATCCAGCCACCAGACTCCAAAAGAAAGCGAAAAAGAGCCTAAATCTGCTAGGCGACCAGCTGAGTCAGCACGCATGTTAGTTCAGAGACCCACCCCAGTGGAGACCCCTAAAACTAAGCCTGTACTCAAACTTCCAAAGAAGGTAGTAAAAGAAGCCTTAGCACCTTCTTGTAAGAAAACTGAGATATTGCGAAGGGGCATGCAAAGGTCTCTGACACTGGACAATTTCTTACACATCAACTTTACAGCCGAAGTTGAGGTGCCGAACGTTCTAGATAAGGATCGCAAAATTCATTTTAAGATGGTTTCAAAAATGGCTACACAAATTGATATGAAAGCCGCTCCGAGTGCCACTGGGACGAAAGAACTAGAACAAAAGATGACAGAGGAAATAAAAACTTTAGACCAAATACCTGAATTGACCGATTCCAAAGAGTTGTTTACCATCCGTAAGTTTGACGATGTTTTTTACAATTAAAACTCCCTTGCCAGGAAAATTCGAACTTTGATTTCCAATCATTTTTGAGCGAAGTGGACTTGCTTATCAAAAAGGTGAAAGACAAGAAGAAGACGCTTGCTAAACCAGCTGATCTAAATGAAGTAGAAGGAGTTAACTCCATGGCAGTTCCTACTACGGATGAGACGAGCTTCGAAGATGAAGATGCCAATGATGAAGATCTTGGCCTGCAGTCACCATTATCCATTGGGATTCACAATCTGAACAAAGAAACAGCAGAATCCAAGGAAGGGCAATCTCCCAATCATCAAGCCCAACAGTCACCATCATCGATTGATATTACAAATCCAAACAAAACAACTGCAGAATCCAAGGAAGGGTCATCTACCACTGATCCACCCCTGCAGTTACCATCCTCCATTCAGAATGACAAACATAACAAAGAAACTGCAGAATCCAAGGTAGGACCATCTACCAATGATGAGCCTCTGCAGTCACCATCATACATTGAGAATGACAGTCAGAACAAAGAAGCTGCAGAATCCAAGGTAGGACCATCTACTGCGAATCAAGCTCAAGCCCCAAAGTCACCGTTATGCCTCGATGAGAAGTTGGCTCTCGCCTTCGGTGACAACAAAGAGGCCACGGCCCCCCAGGACTCGGTTTATAAATCTGCCTTGGCATCTGTACGTCCCGTGCAAAAGTTGGCCCAAGCAGTTGGCAGGATTACAGTTGCCACCACCACTGTCACCTTATCTCCAGAATTACCGGAGAAAACCGTAGCCAAACCCTGGAGTGTTATCAAACCCGAAAAACATATAGAGCACCTAAATATGAAAATTTCCGATCTAGTGCTGCTTCGTGAAAATAAAACAGGCGAAGTCGCATTTAAACACAAGATAATGGATTCCATCGTAATAATTTGCAAGGAAGAAACTACTTGTCAAATCCTTGTCCAAACAATCCTTGACGGCATGGTGGTGTTCCAACCATCCATCAAACCGGTTTAAGATGTATTTGAGTAGAATTATGTAATTATGTTGAGTAGAAAGATGTAAGTATGTGAGTAGAATTATGTAAAAGTAAATAAAATAAGTGTATGCCAATGATAAGGACGGTTTCATAAAAAACCAAAAAGTTTTTCTCACTTGAACTAGTTTTTCGACCGATCGTTCCTATGGCAGCTATATGCTATAGTCATCCGATCCGGCCGGTTCCGACAAATGTGCAGCCTATTTGTACCACAAGACTTCGTGCAAAGTTTGGTGAGGATAGCTTTAAAACTGACGGAGGAGATAGCAAAGAAACAGACAGACGGACGGACAGACGGACAAGGCTAAATCAACTCAGCTCGTCATGCTGATCAAGAATATATATAACTTTATGTGGTCGGAGATGCTTCCTTCAATGCGTTACAAACATCCGCACAATTTTATAATACCCTCTGCAAGGGTATAAAAATCGCGCTTCACCCTCTAAAAGGCAAAATCGACTAGAGCCATCGTATAGTAGTGATAACTTTTTATACTCTGTAACAGTGCTACACAGAGTATATTAAGTTTGTGCAAAAGTATGTAACAGCCAGAAGGAAGCATTTCCGACCCTATACAGTATATTTATTCTTGATCAGCATCAACAGCCGAGTCGATATAGCCATGTCCGTCCGTCCGTATACACAAACAAATCCCAGAGGTGTTGTACATAGTTTATTTAAATTTTCGCCAAAATTTCCTTGCTCCGGGCCCCTCTGAGAAGTCCGGGCCTCTCTTAGAAGTCCGGGCCCGGGGGGAAATAGCCCTTGACCCTCTTCCCCCCCTTTCGACAGGCCTGATTCTGGCTGTTACATACTTTTGAACAAACTTATTATACGATGTGTACCTCTGGTACAGAGTATAAAAACAACTGAAAAATTGGGGTGTTATTTCATTTTTGAAATTGGGGTATTATTTCATATCAAATAGCCCCCCAGATTTGGGGCCATATTCCATTTATTTAGGGCCTTATTTTATCTCAGTTGGGCCTTCTTTCATATTTCAAATTGAGGAGATATGTCATTATGAAATAACTCCCCAAATTTGGGTCCTTATTTCATTTTGTCTTTTGGGGACTTATTGGCTGCTGCCATTATTTGTTTTTCACGACATAGGGCTTACTAATATTATCATCTCCACACGTTATACTCCTATTTAAAATTTTCAGAACTTTTTTAGGCTCCAAGAAACAGGCCAGATCAAACCATTTGTTTGCTTCTGAAACTTTTTCTTTTGGTGTAGGGTTTTTCTAAGCTCAGGCTCTGGTTTGCGTCCAACTTCACGTCTTCCACAAAAGTCGATACGCGGCAATGAAAATGTCCAGCCAAAGAGGTTGAGTTTCCTGGTTTGGCTGTTCCTGGGAAAGATATTTTCAACCTAATCGACAGGTGATCCGACCAGCTCTGCCTCTCCACTCCCAAATCTGAAATATTTGCCAAGGAATTTATATGTAAAACTTTTTATTAAACGGGAAAGAAAGATTAAAACATTTTCACAGAAACTATTTACAAAAGTGCTGGGAAGGCTAAGTCTGTCCCCCTCCTCACATCACCACATCGCGGCACACAATCTTTGTCTTGGAGGAGGAACGAGTGGCCCCTCCTGCTCCGCCATAGGTTGCCTCCGAGGAAGAGGTGGACGAGGTGTAATCCAAATGACTTCCGGCCTGTGATTGCTCCTGTCGTGCCAGGAAACTATCGGCTATGGCTCGATCCAGACCGGTGTATTGGAAATTGGGTGCAGTCAGTCCACCATCCAACACATCGGCTTCAGATTTGCGACGTTGGCGACGTTGGGCATCAGTTGATTTGCCGGCACGACGACGTCTCCGCTGGCCATTCATTTCGGCCGACTTGGTGCTCTTGTGAGTGCGATAGGTGCCCGTGAGGCTGGCTGGATGAGCGTAGAGCACAGAGCCGGGTCCGGAGCGTAGATACGAGGGCAAGGTCATGCCACGGTATTGGGGAGGCGGTGGCACGGGCAGCAGCAGGCCAGCTCCCGGCGGTGGTGGCGGCAGGCGAGTGGGCGGGGGTGGTGCCGGCAGCTGGAAAAACAGGGAAATTAGTTGGCTGGCTTTTTGGCACAGTTTTGGGAGGTGGCTTACCCCGTTACCGGGTCCTGTGGCTGGTATGAGCATAATGGGACGTGCTGGTGGTGTCAATTTACGCACTGAGGGTGGCGGCAGACTGCCCATGTGTGTGGCATACATCCACATGGCCGCCAGTTTCTCCGAGTTCATCTGTTAGCGAAGAGGGAGGGGGGGAAAGGCAAGTTATAACTGTGGTTTTTTTTTGTTGCTGTAACTTACCTTCTCGCTGCCAGTAAGCGACATGGCTTTAATGTATTGATCCATTTTCTGCTGATCCAAGGCGAGGCCTGAGGCATTCGATTTAATCATCACATCGCGTAGTTCACTGTGCTCCGATCTGTAAAGATAAAACGGACAATTTTTAAATTAAGTGTTTAAGTATTGGGTAACGCTAAAAGCAATAATGCGCTAACACAGCACTAATATGCAGTTAGAGATGAGCAGTAATTGAGTGACAAAGGTCGCAGTGACAATTGAAATACAATTTTATAATGGTTTAAATCTGAATCTGTGTAAAATAGACGAGATATTATTTTTGGGGCTCAAAGCGTTTATCGATGGGTGGATTACGAGTAAAAAAAACGTATAGTAATATTCAAATCTTCGTAAAATTCTAAGAAACTTTCACCTTGAAACCAAGAGGCTAAATTTTTTTTTTATGCTTTTTTGGTATTTATTGGATCTTCTCTTAATGAGACTAACAATAATTTTTTAGATCTTAGTCTAGAAACTATTTTATAAAACATCCCCAGTTGGAGATAGTTTGTGTTCTGCGGCCCTTCAAGTCAGTCGCTGGGTTGGTTGGACATTTTTCCCGAGACGAGAATGCGTTGCTAGCATGGAAAGAGATTTTGCAAGTTGGTTTGGATGGTTTGTTTAAGTTGCTCTATTTCAGTTGCGACCAGTGGGATGCTGAGGTCGTTGTAAATACACTCATTGCGAATGTACCATGGCGCTCCAGTGATGGTTCTAGGAATTCTTGATTGTGATCTTTGGAGGATGTCCACACTGCTCCCCAAACGTAAATACAGGCTTTATGATGCTTTTGTACAGTAAGACTTTATATTCCAGGGTTAGAGGGGAACGGGAGTTAATTAGCCAGTGAAGGCTGTTGTCCTTTAGCTTGATTTGAAGTTTATTCAACTCTATGCGTTTGCGCCATGTGAGCCTTCTATCGAGGTGCACACCTAGGTATATAACATCGTTTGATTGCGGGATCAGGGTTGCATTTAAAGATAGGGGCTTAAATGAATTTGTAACCCGCTCAAATCGACATCAAATTTTTAAATTTTTTGGTAGATACACAGAGAAAACAAAATTGTCTACACGGCGCTTGTAGAAACTCCAATCCTAATCGAAACGAAGTTCGTCATGCTAATTTTCACAGTAGAAATCAGCAAGTTACAAGCGGCATGTAGAAAAAGTACATGCTACAGTTTTATCTCCTGGTAAATAGTAAAAATGTAATTACTTCAGTTTATTTATATCAATAAGAAGCTTCTATCAGTTTTCAGCTTCTGAATTTTCCGAGAGCATATTTGAGAACTTAAACTAATTAAAAAATTGGTTTGCAATGTTCAGAAACCTTAAGTAATTGTTCTGTAGAGGTGAGATATAGATGTATTTTATTAGGGACATTTATTTTATTCCTGAAAATATCTTAGAATATTAACTTAAGCTTAATTGGGTCCGATGTGCGAAAAGCGAGAGATGTCGGCTGACGTTTGCACGACACAAATTTGTTTTCGAAGGCACGTCTAAACCCCACAATTAAAATTCAATTCGACCGATTAAATATTTTCTGTTGAATTAAAAGAAGACAGGCCTCTTCAGGCAAATTTTAAAAACTGCAAACATGTTTAATTCCTCTGCTTTCTGACTTAAAAGTAAAATTAGCTTGTCAAGAAGATGACACAGCCCCAAAGGGCCAAAGCCGAGCCTCTCTCAATCTCTTGGCTTGTGCGCTTCAATTGTCGCTTTCGAAGGCAAAGCAAAAAACGATTTCTGAAAAAAGCGAGGCAGGAGCAGCAGTCGTCGCTTCGTGATTTTTCTAAATTGCTTTGTCGCTGCTTTCAATCAGGAGCGCAAGTCGGAGCTTTCGATCAAAAGCACAAGTCGGCGGCACTGCTGTAGCGAAAGAAGTTGCTCCCGACTGTTTCCCGTTTTTGCGTTTTGCATGCGACAACAAATATAATATGACGCCAACAACAATTCTAAGGCGAGAGGGTAGGATAGTGAGTGCCATACACACACACACAAATTTAGGAAGTGTGTGCGTAGCTTTTAAGCAAATATAGTATGTGTGTAAAACGAATCAAAAACAGTGGCGATCAACTTCTGTAGCGACGGCGCTTGCTAATAAACAAGTCCGTGGCAGGAAATTTCTGAAGGCGCCTCGAGAAAAAGTTTCTGTGCGGTAAACATCATATCTCGTTACCGGATCATCCGAAACCAAAAAGTCGAAATGCGTTCAAAAGGGGATATATTTCCCGAAGTAATCAGGAAAAGTTTTTTTTTCCTTGCGATTTTTTTTTTAATTTTTGGCAACATGTTAAAGTGAAAAATTAGATTTTCGCTAAAAATTTTCGGTTAATATGGTAAAAAAACAAAAAAAAATCTTTCTGATAACTTGTAGATTTATGTAAGAGAAAAAAAATCAAAAGGATCGATCAAGTAGATTTTGAGCTTGATGTTCACCGCCTCCCAAAGAAGACTTAACGTTACATTTAATAATATTGCTAGTTATGTATATAACAAAAGACGAACTGACCATATTACACAGCTTGGTAGTAAAATATACGTTGTTGACTTTAAATTATTGATAGTATACAGCAGGAATGCCAACCGGTTCTGAACCGAACCGAACCGCAATTTCCAGCTGATGAACCGAACCGCAAGCCGAACAAGATTCCTTTCAGAAATGCTGAGCCGAACCGAAAACCACAAAGAAAAACGGTTCGGTTCGCTTTTCTCTATCCAATGTACTTTATCGGGTGTGTCCCAGAAATCTCTAGAGATTTTCGTATAAACGTTTTCATTTCCAAACAAAAGTGCTTGCCTTTATATGTGAATGTCCTCAAAATGCAACCCTGCTAGATTAGATGACAAATGTTTAGAGATTTGAAATCGACTGCTCAAGGCTAAGTAGATTTGATGCGTACGGGTTTCCTTCCCCATATTCTAGTAGCCGACATTATTATTGTCACTTAACATATACGGGTGTGTACCAGAAATCTCTAGAGACTTGTGTATAAACGGTTTCATTTCGAAATAAAACTGCTTGCCTTAATATGTGAATTGTCTTTAAATGCTGGGCTACTAGATTAGATGACAAATGTTGAGAGATTTGAAACCGACTGCTCAAGGCAAAGCAGATTTGATGCTTACGGTTTCCCTTCCCTAAAATCTTGTAGCCGACATTGTTCTTGCCACTTTACATATAAAGTCCTCCTAGTCAAATTAAAAATCTCTTAATTTATACGAAAATCTCTAGAGATTTCTGGGACACACCCGATAAAGTCCTCCTAGTTAAGTTAAAAATCTCTTCGCTTATACGAAAATCTCTAGATTTCTGGGACACCCATTATTAATTTCGTTTTAAGGAACTGAATATACACCTAAAAAACTAAATCATTAAATGAAGAAATAACTGTTTTATTAAAGCACTAGAATTAAGTACGACAAGTAAATTAAAAATCAAACTTCTTGTTTTTGTGACTGGTGCAATAATTGTTAAGTATATACTTGTAGCACCAGGAATTTTGTCAAATAAAATCTAAATCTAAAAATGTTGCTAGCGAGAAAATCGACTTAAAGATTTTTAAACTCATACATTTTGTACGTGAGACCGGTCGCTTGAAACGCTGTATCTTCGCTAGTTTTGCTCCGATTTACTTGAATTGTGTGCACAATACTCTCAAAATGTTGATCATAAATAAACAAATTTAAGCAAATTTTTTTTAACCATACCCACCCCCTTAAACTAGCTCAATTTGATTGTTTCTCTATGAAAATATGATAAAAAGGAGTGTTTTTAAGAACTTTTATTATTTTGGACTCGCTTGACCCCTAAATTAAATATCCAGTAGATAGGAATCGGTTAATTTGCCTTGCCATCTGTTCACTTCACTGTGACTCCAATCACAATATTGGCCAGCCTTGCTCATCTCTAATTAGCCATTTATTGCCTTGCCAGCTGCGGTCACACTGTCTGCTCTAATCGATTTTGTTTTTAACTTGCTGCAACAAAACACGCAATTTGAAGCTTACTGTGCTGGATCTGGCACACTATTAAACTGCAGGCCGTCGTGTAGTGTGGGTGAAGTGTTATCTTGGTAGTCATTAGGCAAACCAGCGCCTTCGGCCGCATTTCGTGGAAACAAAACAAGCAAAACAAGCAAGCTCGCCACGTCAGTGGGAGTGAGCGAGACAGCGAGGGAGAGAAAGACAACAAAAACCACGGCGAGGAGAAGTAGGAGGAGGAGTAGAGGCTCCGCTCGGACCATGTTCAGCAACTTTAGAGAACGTTTTATCTCGGCCATAGCGCCGGACTTGCCGCCCCTGCCCAGTAGTGGCGATAGGGAACACCACCATCATCGTGGGGGCGGCGGTGGGGGGTTGCGTTTTGGCCAGCAGATGCCGGACAAGTTTGCCTATGCCCGACCGCCCTTCCTGCAGTTGTTGACCACGGATGAGCTGCGCGCCTCGGCCGATCACAATGTCAGGCCCATCATAGTGCCCAGGGATATCAATTTGCTGCCCTGGGGCACGGGCTATGCGGAGTGTGTGAACTCGGGCAAATCCGAGTGGAACGAGGATCAGGGCGCCTTCTGCAGGTAAGAAAATGGTGGGTGGTGGCCCGGGTGAAGCGTTTTAATGGCATCGCCTCTCTCTTTCAGGCAAGTGCTCTCCGATCCGGAGCACAAGCATCCGGATCTGCCTTACACTTATTTCGGCATTTTCGATGGTCATGCAGGCTATGGAGCAGCCCTGGCGGCTTCGCATCAATTCCATCATATTTTGCATGAGAAGTTGGTGGACTGTCTGGAGCTGCTGCTGCCACGGGACACGGCCGGCAGCGGCGCGGGCGAGGAGAATGGCAAAGTGAATCCCACATTTCCGCATCCCATTTACTTTCAACGCAAGGTGAGCAAGGAGGAGCTGATTGTGGGCGCCTTGGAGAGCGCCTTCTTTCACATGGACTCACTGATAGCCCAGGATAGGGATCGGTATCGCGACGCGGGCGGCTGCACCGCCTGCGTCTCCCTGTTCATAGATGGCAAAATGTATGTGGCCAATGCGGGCGATAGTCGGGCAGTACTCTGCCAGCGCCGGCCAAATCCGCCGCCTAGCAAAACCGAGGCTGAGCCTGTGATTGAGATTGATCCGCTGGAGCAGTGCTGTTATCCTATGCCCTATTCCGCGGATCATACTCCCGAAACGGAGCGCGAGCGCCTGCTGAATGTGGCCCGACTGAAGCCACACTTGATGGGCAATCACTATGTGGCCATGGAGTACGCCAAGCGACCGCACATCAAGGATATGGGTCAGCGCATACTCTGCCGCCAGGGCACCATGAAGGGCTGGACATACAAGACGCTGACGCGAGAGGATCTACGCATGCCGGTGGTCAATGGCGAGGGTAAGCGCAGTCGCCTGCTGGGCACACTGGGTGTGACCCGTGGCTTTGGGGATCACGACTTGCTGGCCATCAATACGGGCATACAAATCAAACCATTCCTTACCCCACACCCGGAGGTCAGACAACGCGATCTCTCGCAAGTGGTAAGCATACCAGATGAGCACAATCAGGACGGCGATTATGGCATACTGGTCATGGCCACTGACGGGCTGTGGGATGTGTCTGAGAATGAGGCAGTGGCACGCACCGTCTTCCAAACCCTGTCGAAATATCCAACAGAGAAGCATCGCTATACGATGGTGGCACAGGAACTGGTGGCGCGCGCACGTGGCAAGATCAATGATTCGGGGCATTGGCGATTGGCGGACAGCAAGGCGGCGGCCACAGTGGATGATATATCGGTGATTGTCATACCAGTGCATCAGTATTATAGGGAGCATGTGGAGTGGGCACAGAATCATATGCGAGAGCTGGAGCAGCGTCGAAGAAAGGCGGCCGAGGCTAATGAGGCACAAGAGGCGGTGAACGTGTTGAATGGAGTGATGGCGGAAGAGGCGCAGGTGGTGGAGGAGGAGGAGGAGCAGCCGCAGCCACAGCCACAGGTAGAGGAGGAACAGGAGGAAGATGAAACTTTGGTGGTGGAACTGGAGCAGGTTCAGCTAAAGGAAACAGATGCAGCGGGTAACTAAAAACTGTGTGTTGCAGGGATTCATACCGAAACGAATTTCGGTTCGAGTCCGGTACGTCCGTTTAAGGTTCTGTTTCGGTTCCGATTCGGTACGCGGTTTTTTATTTCGGTATATCAGTACGGTACGAAAAATAAAATTCTAAGATAAGCCCAAATCATTTTATTCCTTTGTAATATAACGAAACAATATTTAACATAAAAGTTTCAGTCGTTTTATATTAAAGCTTAGTATTGAGATCGTTCGAATTTTCCTACACAAAAGTATTTAAAAAATTGTCACCAGATCTCGGTATTAAAAGTTCATTCCGACTTCCTAAGCAGGAGGCTGCAACCTTCTGGAAAACCTCTTTATCAGAGGAAGTAACGTGTTCATTTTCTCAGATAGTCAAGCTGCCGGTAATTGTCTAGTATAGCGGCCTCATCTCAGAAAATTATAAACAAATTTCATCAACAGATCGCGAATTATGAAGAATTTTCATGCAGAAAAATCGCCGCGGGGGACGATGGAATGGAATTTCAAAGTTGATATTTTTGCCCATATAAATGCAAATATATGCTTGACCATACCATTTACGGCGATGTGAATTAAATTGAAAAAATGAGTTCCCTTTTGAATTAGAAGTATTATCTCGGTGGCTGAGGCTCGGAGGCATTGTTTGTGTTGTTTTTTCTATACATTCGCCCACAAGCAACGACTTGTGCGCAGGTCGTTATCATGGTGCTAAAGCCAATTTTTGTTCATCCATAAGGTTCTGTCGATTAGCTTCAAGCAAATTGTGCATAACTTGCAGGTGATATTCCTTATTGACCGCTTTTTCCTGTGGCAAGAACTCGTGGCCGGATGTGGTAGAGCGGATAGTGTGTGCGCCTGCTGTGCAAGAGGTCGTGGGTTCCACCTATGAAGTAACTAGCCATAAAAATCCTTCTCAAACTTTGCCGTTTGGATTCAGCGTTAAACTGTTGGTTCCTTTTCTCTTGTACGAAAATTAGAAGCACGCAAGACTGGACATCGTTTTAAGTAGTTTTTACTTATATTTCTTTCGTAAGGAATTTTTGTCCAGTTTATTTATGTACAAATAATGTAAATGCTTCTTTGTTTTAAGACCTGAATGGAAAATTTATCGACATCATCGTCTTGCATAAAGCATAGTACTTAGACTAGCTAAATCGATTTAGCTGGGTGTCAACTCCATTTAAAAAAGATAGCTAAACGGTTGCTGAAACTTTTAGCTGGTCTCTTAGCTTGAGCCGTTCTCAGACAAGCTAAATGCCTTTGCTCATACCTAGCTAAAAACGCGTGGCGCCGCAACCTTGACTGGCTAAAAGCTGGTAGCTTTAGCAAGGTAGAAGCAAAAAAAAAAATGGTTTGCAATTATTTGGCAAGTTAAATAAATTCAACAATGGCTGCAGCCTGCAGCAAATAACAAAATAAATCACAACTAAGGGCTTGCCCATGACTTCTGCACTCCAAAAATCATCCAAATCATCCTTCATTTGCACTTTTATTACTTATATCAATTTAATTGTAATCAAATCACACTTGATAAACAAACACAGTGCAGTAAGACCGTTTGACATTTGGTGGTATTTTGGCGTTGAGCAGTCACACTGTTCCCTTAGCTGGGACTCTAGCGTAAAAAGTTGTATTTTTATCAAGGTCTAGATTTAGTTTGTCTGAGTACATAGCTAAACAAACTAAATGCTTTAGGTCATACCGAGCTAAAAACTCGTGGCGCCGCAACCTTGACTAGCTATACAGCTGCTTGAGTTTAGTCGTTCGACAATTGGTGGTATTTTGTTATTGAAGGGTGGTATTTTGGCGTTGAGCAGTCACACTGTTCCTTTAGCTGAGACCTCAGCGAAAAAAATTGTCTTTTTAGCTAGGTCTAGATTTAGATTGTCTGATTAAATATAAAAAAAAACTAGTATTTGAAAGCCTGCTTTGATAATATGTCGGAAAAAATGTCGGTAAAATTCTGAATATGCAAAAATGTCGAATAGGCAAAAATAACTTGGATCCCCATGAGGGCTACCCACGTAAGCCATATAAGGGCGTTTTTTTAAGTGATGTTCCCTAAGGATGGGCCGACTCCACTGTAGTCGTTCCCGTGCAATTCCTCATCCTAATTCATAATATTTCATGTTCATAATTCGCGGACCATCGAAGAATATTTTATAATATTTAACAAAGTGGATTTTTTTTTAAATCGCGCGACCTTTTCTGGTCTAGACAACTGAATTTTACCTGTTTTTTTTTTTTAAATTGTGAAATGAAATCGGGAAAAGATTTTTTAATTCTGTTTTTTTTGTATTTGGTTGCTCAATTCATTAAAAATAATATAAAATTAAAAATGTGTGAATGTGAGTGCTGCTCAAAAAGTTTTCGGCCTCCAAAAAAGGGTCTTTTAAAAAAATGAGAAATCGATTTTTTACCATTTTTTTTGCAGTCCAGTGAACAAAAAAAATTGTTTTTTTTTTCAATGATTCGGGCGATAGCCGCGTCAATTCTGCGTCCATTGAGCCCTACATCATCAAAATCGGTCCAGTAGAACTTGAGAAAAGGTGTGAACCATTTTGAAAAAAGTGGTTTCGAGAAAAACGAGTTTAAAGATTGTAGTTGCAAGGAAATTTGGGTCACTAAAATAGCTATCAGGCCTGTTCCGGTTTTCACATATGTATTCTTCGATTTCAATTGAAAACAAACTCAAACGATTTGGTTTTAGCTGTTCTCGTTTTCAAACGATTTGCAATTCGAATGTTTCATTTCCAAATTGTTTCCGTTGACTACACTTTCACCTTAATCAACTGGTGAATCAAAATAATTCAATAAATTATCACTCAAAATAGTTGAATATAGGTGTTTAAAATATCGTTTCTATTTTAAGGGCATTTTATGAACATTTTCCCAGCGTTTCATAAACAAGTGAAAACCAGAACAGCTTGAACAAAATATGTGAATTCGATTTGGAGGGCACATTGCAAAATTGAAGCTATTCATAACAATTATTAATTTTTTTTTATTCAAAATAATTTTTAAGGGAATATAAAATTACAAAAAGTATCTAAATACACTAAACAATGGTACAAAATTAACTTTAAGCCATTATTTTGATGCCTTTATTCACAAAATTGCATTTACTTTTGAATTTATCGGCTCCCTGCAATGTGAATTCAAATCGAGTAAATCTATCAAATTGTGAAAACCGGAACAGGTAACCAAATCGAATTCGAGCAAATTTAGTGAAAGTGAAAACCGGAACAGGCCTGTATATCACCGAAAGTATTCCGTATTTCGAAAGATCCTTTTGGGGTAATATTTTGGAATATCTAAGCTAAAAAAACAAATGAAAAAACATTTTCGAGACCAGAAGAGGGCCTTAAGCGAACTGTATCCCAAACGACAAAATTCGCCATATCCTTGATTGATAGTTTTGAATCTGCGGATACTTTCTTCAAAATTGCAGTTTCTTAACTTTCTATTTACTGCCCTTTGTTGTAGCAGACCACCATTTTCGGCTCCGAGGGAATAAGTAGTTTGCCGGCATATTTTACTGCTATCTTGCAGTCAGCTACAGTTTCCTCAATTGTTTCCCTGTAGTATACATTTATGACGCTTTAAATATTCAATGACCTTTATATCATCACTGTTTCGGTCATTATTTTGGTCACTGTTTTGGTCACTATTTATGTCACTGTTTTACTCATTGCTTTGGATACTATTTAAGTCGCCATTTTGTCACTGTGGTCACTACTGTCACTGTTTTGGTCATTTTTTTCCGGTCACCGTTTCGGCCACTGTTTCCGTCTCTGTATTGGTAATTTTTCTGGTCACTGTTTTGGTCATTGTTTTGGTCACTGTTTCAATCACTGTCATGGTCACTGCTTAGGTAATTGTTCGGTAACTGTTTGGTCACCGTTTTGGTCATCGCTAATCCACCAATACCAACCACCCACTCACAACCCACCTGCTGCTATGATGCTGCCTTTGCAAAGTGAAAAGCGTAGATCTGTCGCAAAGACAATCGTTTTCTGGATTTGTCCCCCACTCGACCGTCCTTAAAAGAGCTTCGACTTAAAAAAATATCACTAGTATTCGAACACACAATCACCAGTCTATGAGACAAGCACATAGGGCACAACTCCTTCGGAGAACCCTACGTTTGTTGTAAAAAAAAAGTGAACCTTACTTGGCCATGTATTTTACAATCCACAAAAGGAATATCTAGTAAATTTCTTGAAGGAAAATTCATACGTTCTCAGTACTAAGTTTATAGTAAAATTATAAACGATATTTCACATTTCGTATTATTTTACGTAGTTAACATTTAAGACCTTATGATTGCATTGTATATCTGAACGTAAATAAGTAATCAAACACAGTAACCAAAACAAATTTCTGTCTAGCAACAATATTGTTTCTACCGCCAATTTATTGTGCCTCGAATTCAACAGCTGCGTCTCGCTCTCACCCATTTCGATTCTCATAAGAGCAAAATTGTTGCTAGAAATTTTCGGTAGATCACTGGTCATATTTATCACCAGCCATCTAGCTATAGCATATCGCAGCCAATGAATTGTCATCTCGAGCATCATTTGTGTAAAACATTTCAATCAATGTACGTACGTTAAGCGATCATATAATTCCTTCTTTGCGTTACAAACATCTGACCAATATAACGATATTACGAAAATAGAAAACCGAAACAGTACCGGTACCAACGTTTCGTTCAGGTTCTATCGGTTGCAATATTAACGGTAAATAGTGTTCGGCTCAGTACGCGATTTGAAACGGTTTATTTTGGTTAACGGTTCCGGTATTAATCCCTGCTGTGTTGCACAGGCAAGTTTTAATGCTTTATCTCTCTCTCTCTCTCTCTATCTTTCTAGCAACGACAACGCGGCAACAACAACAGCAACAACGTCCTCGCAAAGGCAAAGGCAAACACTGAACTAGACGTTCCCTTAATCTTTAGCTTATATATATACCTACATATATATCCATACCCAATACACACACAAATTTATATATTTTTTGTGAGCGTATGGGTGTGCGTGTGTGTATGAAATTCGTACATAAAACAATTTCAATTAACAAATGCAAAACAAGAACCTTAAAAACATAAATTAATAATTCCATTTAACACAATAAAGAAATTAATTAGTCTGCTAAGGTAAATAATTTAACAAAAACATTCAATAAATATAAAAAACAAAGAACAAGAACAAATAAATTGTTAAATAGAGCAAGTCAAAAAGTAAAAATTGTATAAATATTTAATTATTAATATAAAAAAAAATGAAACGGATGTTTTGCTTAAGTTATTTAGTAAAAACTGGCAAAGGGCATGGCATTGGTCCTTTGTTCTTCGCAGCAAACCTGAATAGAAAGGCATAGAAAACCTTAGAAAATAATGCCGTTTAGGATACAACCGAAAGTAGATTTAATTGTTGTTATTAAACTACTTTAAAAATTGGTTAAAAATGCACCAGAAAACCTCTCGAATTTCAGCGAAAATGAAAAACGTTATAAAGCTAAACGTACTCTGGGCTAACAATTTGAATGCTGAAATAAGAGAGGTTTACTGAAGTCAAGCCAGAAATTGTTTCTAAAATACTTGGAGTGATATAGAACATAAAAGTGTGTGAGTTGATTGAGCCAGTAGGACACTCAGCAAACACTTTTTCAGGCATATTTGCCTCTGACACTTGATTTGTGAAAAGGCGTGTCAAAGCGCCGCCTCGTAGCAGTGGATGGATGACATGTCGATAATGTTTTGGAATACGTTAGGCTTGAATAGAGCTGTAAATATCAGTTCGATAGATTCGACATTAATTTGAAGCCAAAACGACCTCTCAAATGTTGAAGTAAGAAGAGCTCTTTCATAATTGTGCTACAGTATTTACTTCAGAGATTTCTGTATGAAAATCCGACTCACAATGATTCGAAGGTAAGATATTTGGTTGGTTCTCAGGCGGTAATACAAATATTATTAAATCCCACAACAGAAACTGAAACTTTTAATTTCTTTCCCCGCAAAATTCGCCAAAAAAGACCTAAAAAACCCAAAAAAGACCTAAAACCTATAATTTGGAAGTTATTATATAAAACGAGAAAGCAAATCTAACTTCGTCTTTGTCGAAGTTTTCATACACTTGAAACAGAAATAGAAGTACAGAACAGAAGTAACCATCCAATCAGCGCGATTCCAACATATGTGCAGTGTGCTGCTAAATCTGCAAAATTTCAGCTCAATAGCTTCAAAACTGAGGGAGTAGTTTGCGTAAAAACAGACAGACGGACGGACAAAGCTCAATCGACTCGGCTCGTCATGCTGATCAAGAATATATTAAAGTATATAAGTGGTCGGAGATGAGTTCCTGCTATGCGTTCCAAACTTCTGGGCACAATTATAATGCACTTTTCAAGTGTATACAAATTTTAGACCGGTCCCCAATCCCTTTTATGGCAAAAAAAAAGCCCTAACTTATCATCAAACTGCCAGCGTAGTTTATTTTTTAAATTTCGGAGAATTATTGTAGAGATTAGATTACAGACATTCGCAATACTTTAGGGGGCTCCAGCGTTGAGCAGTGCCTCAAGCATATATGTATACACTCTTAACAATGAATCAAGCCACTGAGAGAATCACTTACAAAAAGCTGACTCAACTAATTTCAAGATAGCCTAGAAACAGACTGCATATGCCATATGGTCATTTTCACAGAATGGTCCACAGAGACCGACAAAAATAAATTAAAATTTTATTTTAATCAAAATTTTAATCCCAGAACTTGACTTCTCCAAAATGCTCGGTGACAAAGTAGATTGGTTGACAAAAGTTGGGAGATTTGAAACCGACTGCTCAAGGCCAAGTAAGTAGATTTAATGCGTACGGGTTTCCTTCTTTCTCCTAGTTTAGTTCAAAATCTAATCGATTATACGAAAACAGGGAAGAAAGTCGCTCAAGCCCGACTATAACATACTCTGAAACAACGAAAGTGTATGCTTAGTGTGAATTTTGTTGCTGCAGTAGCAGCTGAAAGCAGAGCTGCTACTGCGCTGCAGCAGCGAACATTCTATTGCTCATAACTTGAGTATCGTTAATCCGATCTTTACCATTCCTTTAGCCGTTCGATAAATAATGATGATAACTAAATATGAATAGAAGGTACAAACTTTCCATTTATAGAACTGTCGGAGATATGAAGTTTTTTGCAAATTTCGGGACGGGAGGGGGCGTGGCAAAAATTGTTGTATAAGTTTTTGTCCTGTCTATTCTTCTTTGTCAATTCTCTATCACTTACATTATTATAACATCTTTAAATATTATATTCAAATTTGTCACGAATAGTGCTTAGAACTAATTTTAGAAACATTTTCTGGACGATTTCATTTATTTTTCATTTCTCAATTTCGATGTTTTTATTGATTTCAAGCCATTTTGAGCGATTTTTTTTTTAATGTTTGCGGCCCTATATTGCATTTGGGTAGGTATGTTTTAGAGCCGATTTCACATCTTACACATAGCTTTATCTGTCACATAAACTTACAAATAACAGAGAAAATTCTGGACTTATCTGTCACATAGCAGCTATTTAGAACATGATGTAATAAGTATAAGGTGGTCCCGTCATGAGAGCTACTCTCTCGATTAGTCCCTTATTGTCAGTACTTGGCAGGCTGTCAACAGAGTAGGCTCGTATCGTACGAAATTTTTTCGAATTTTTTGTTCGTTGCTTTAACCCTTAAGTGAGAAGAAAAGAAAATGACCTTTTGCATATATGGTGCGAGTATTACTCAAGTATTCGGTGAAGGTGGAATCAGCTTGGGTCAGAGTTAATGGCACGGCTATCAAATCTAAAAGAGGCATTAAATACCTTAAAGTAATGCTGGATACCAGGGTATGGTTCTGAGAACATTTGTCGGAGAGAAGGCAGCAAAATCCAGCGGCGCTTAATCTAGAATCATGCTGAACACGCGCGGACCAAAACAGGGGAGAAGACGGCTTTATGCGAGTGTTACGAGAGTCACTATTTTATATGCAGCGCCAATCTGGCATCGTTCCATAAAGTTCTCTACCTATATAAAAAGCGTATGTTTCTTCTGCATACCGTAAGGTGTCGGAAGATGCTGCGTTAGTCATTGCTCATGATCCCACTTAGTGAGCTGGCCACAGAAGCAAATGAGAGGTACAGGTCTTCACGGTTGAGTTGCTCAAATCAACCTAACTATGGTACCCAGCAGCAGGAACCGAGGCAGCGGAGTGTCGAGAAGTGGCAACGCCGTTGGGACCAATCCACTAAACGTCACTGGATCCATAGCCTAATTTCGGAATTGTTGCCTGTCTAGAAAGCATTAACCCAGCTTCTTAGTGGATATTATTTTTTGTTTTTCATTTGTCGAAAATTGGATTAATTTATTTGTTGGTGGAAATAAAAATAGGGCTATTTTGTAATTAAAAAAGAATTTAGGAAAATTTTCTTCACCAGTTATTTTAGTAAAAAAAATTGACTATTTGCACCTTTTCCCAATAAAAACATTATTTTGTTGCTTTTCTAAAGATGCCTTTACTAAAACTGAGTTTTCTGAGTTTTTTGCTTTTCACAGATTCATTAAATTCGTTTGTTATTTTCATTCATTCACACACAGTTGTTTTGAATATTCAAAAATTCACATTCAATGTGACCGAATGCGAAATAAAATTAATTCAAGTAAGTTTGAGTACTCCAAAAATGGAGTCATATTCTTGAGTACTCATTGTTGCTCACAATTTGAGTGTACTCATGCAGACCTCTAGTTGCTACAGTAGGCTGCAAATGTACCCCACTGCCAGTCTAAGGGTTAAACACAGTAAATGTGGCCGTTTCACTCACTCACATGAAATTAGTAGGCTCACACTCATTTGTCAACTTACAATAAGGGAGAGATTTTACGGACGGGACCACCTTATACTAATTTCATCATGATTTAGAAGATGTGAAATCGGCTCTTAGTGTGACTAATAAGTTTTCTGATTTTAATACCCTTGCAGAGGGTATTATAAAATTGTCCGGATGCTTGTAACGCATTGAACAAAGCATCTCCGACAGCATAAAGTATATATATTCTCGATCAGCATGACGAGCTGAGTTGATTTAACCCTGTCCTGTAACCCTGTCCTGTAGCAAACAAATTTTGATGCCATCTTTTTAAGAGTAATAAAGTATTACAAAAAAACTTAAAAGCCACAAATATTTAGTGAAATATTTATTCTTTAGAACTAAAAATAAATTTTTTTTTACCTGTATTGGCAAAATAACCAGCTGCCAGTAGAGGCAGCTACCTTCCTCGACCTGGTACCCCACAACTTCTACTTCACTCTAATTATTTAACCTCATCTTTTCTTTTCTTTCTTTTTCCAATACGTACAATCTTCCCAGCCGCTACAACAACAACAACGGCGATGGGCAGCACTTCGCACGTACAAAGTATGTTATATTCGTGCTTGACCGACTTTCTTACATATTTTACCTAACTTGACTGATCTATTATATAGAAAAAGTTTTTAGTTTTCAATGGAAATGTCCTTAAAATTGGCATGTTTATGCTCTCACATAATTCTATAAAGTTTTTGTCAAAATCGGATGACTATAGCATATAGCTGCCATAGGAACGGTCGGTCGAAAAACTAGTTCTTGTGAGAAAAAACTTTTTTGTTTTCAATTAAAACGTACTTAAAATTATTAGTATTTATTGTATATGCTCTCACACAATTCTAAAAAGTTTTGTCAAAATCGGATGAATATAGCATATATAAACTTTGGCCGAGCCGAAGTTAACTTCCCTCAATTCTTAGTTAATTTCAATCTATTTGGAGAATGAAGATTCCATAAATTAAGACAATTTTGGGAAACAAATAAGCTCAAATAGGAAAATTGGCAATAAGTATTGGAAAATCAAACTTAAACAAGTAAGGGAACTGCAGTCGAGTGCCTCGACTACAAAATACCCTAAAGTTGATTCGTAACTTCGGTGTTTATTGTCCGATCTTAGTGATCTCTTCAGAATAGATAGATATTGGGCCTTACTTGATATATGTAAAGTTTGGAAGGTCTTTCTTAAAAATTGTGGCTCTGACAGTTTTTTGCGCTTAAAGGGGGGAGGGGGAGGAATTTTCCAAATCTGAAACAAACTCGTATTGAATCGGGTATACACCTACCTACATGCAAAAATTTGTGGCTCTAGCTCTTATAGTCTCTGAGAAATACGCGTTCATACGGACAGACGGACAGGGCTAAATCGACTCGGCTGTTGATGCTGATCAAGAATATATATACTTTATAGGGTCGCAAATGCTTCCTTCTTCCTGTTACATACTTTTGCACAACTTCATGATCCCCCTTTTCCCATTTTCAATGGGAACAGGGTATAAAAAGGTATCGAAGCTATTGAACATCGCTGGGAAAAGTGTATCGACCTAAAAGGATCCTATGTTGAAAAATAAAAAAAATGATCAATTTTTGTGTTTTAGTAGTTAGGTCGGCTATTTCTGGGACGGCCCTCGTAAGTATGTAAATTTCCTTGCTAAAGAAACCTTTTTAGACATTAGTTATAAGTTTTCTGGGATTTTCAGATTATATAATACATTTTAATATTAAAAAGCCTTTAAATAGTTTTTAAATGATTTTCAAACGTATATGTATTAAAGTGCTTTTGCATATTAAAAAAACCCTATTATTGTGACGCTTTTGGTTTGCTCGAGACGTACTAAAGTGATTTTTCCAACGAATTTTTTTCCCAATTTAACAAAATGTGTAAATTGTAATAACTTGAATTTTTATTGGAGAATTTCACTTGCATTATTTGCTTTTTTCTTTTCAATGAACTTTATAATAATTTAGAATCATTCCATTTTGAATTACAATAAAATTAGTGTGGAAGCTGTAAAAATTCTACTAAGAAAATATATGTATTATGTAGGTAGGTATGTAGATATATATGTTTGCATGTATGTCTGTACTATTGTTTGGGAAGCTGATAGATAATCTATCTAGTGGGTGTGTGTGTGTGTGTGTGCACAGCAAATTTGATAACAAACCATCGTTACGTCGTTACTTTTTTCAGCTAACTAAATACTTATTTGCAGATAGCTATATATATGTATATACATATATAGCACATACGTATGTTGTATGTTTGTCAACCATAAAATTTGCAAATTTAACTAACATTCATTACGTTTATGATTATTATTATATTTAGAATTATTTATATATGCATTATTGTTTATTGTTAGCAGTAGCAGTTCAGTGGCACAGCGCAAAAATGTTCAGACAATGTACAAGTACATGGCAAATGGCTTTGTGTTTTTGGATACAGACGGGAAAAATGATTAGAGAGCGTGTCCCATACGTACATCAAAATTCCATCTCTTTTTTTTTTGTTTAAGGAAACGTTTTTATGTTGACGAGGCATTCCACTTAGTTTCCGATTTGTGCACACTTCATAGTATTGTATAGTATAGACTATAGACTACAGAGATCAGAAAATATATGCATACATATAAACATACATATCCATATGTATGTTTAAGTAAAAAAGTAAAGCTTACACTGGAACAGATTGGTTATACGTACAACTTGAATTATTTATATTCAGTAATGCAAACCGCTTGAACCGCTTTAATCCAATAACCCGTTGGGACCCCAACATTCCCAAAGGACAATCTAGGGCAAAAAACAAATTGTTGAAGATTTCAAGATTTTAGACAAAATTCTGCCGACATATCTTTTCCTGTAGCTTATTTAAACCGCCAGACTGAACCTTCTTTCGAATTTTAAGGGCTTGCAGCCTATTTTAAAACAAAAAGTTTGGTTTGGTGAGTTTTTAATGAGAATGTTTGTATCAGGGCTTCCGGAATTGCGATTTGTTCTTAACGTTCTAATCAGTATTTCTAGTTTCGCCCTGTAGTCAAAATTCAACCATCTTAATGCAAACGTAGAAAATTATTAAAAACAATTGTTTAAGTGATGTTTTCTTTTAGCAGAAAATTATTTCAAAATTATAAAAACCTAAAAAAAGAAACAGTATTTATTAAAAAATAATTAATAACATTTCTTTTGACTAAACTCAATCCAGCTTACAAAAAAATTTAAATTTGGTTTGACTGAATGACCACAGGGCCTAAAAATGTAAGCAATTATCTTGCAACACACCAGATCATCTGGAGGTACACATACTATTAATATAAAATACATAACAAACCTGCAGTTTCTAGCCGGCACAGACAGAGACATACAACACCACAAAGGTGGCTGGTTGATCGGACAGCTGTTTCATGAGGGACCAACCCCACTTGTCAGCGATCATGCCTGGGTGTGCTAGTTCAAACAGAGGTCTCTCCATGCTTGCGACGCTTGCAAAAACACGGAAGACAGCCTGAACAGACAGACGCCTTTAGTGTGAGGGCCAATGCCCCTTCTTCTAAGTCGAAGACCAAAAAGTTAGTTTTGCAAATTGCATACTAACAGGAGTTTTTGTTGTTATAAATGAAACTTTTTGTTAAATTTCGAACAAGAACGCGGTGCCTTGCGTTTTCAGTATTGTTGACCATTTTACGACCTTTATACTAAGTAAACCTGCAGTTTCTAGCCGGCTCGAGGTCACGTTATGCTGACGCATAACTTTAAACAGAGACACACAACACCACAAAGGAGGCTGGTTATACGTCAGCTTAATGTGACCTCGAGCCGGCTTGAAACTGCAGGTTTACTTAGTATAAGGGTCGTAAAAAAAGTCAAAAACAATAAAATACATAAGAAAAGTTTTTTCTTATTTAAAAACTTGTTTCATAGATCCATCAAAACGTAAATTAAAGTCATTTTGGATTCAAATCTTTTCGAATTATATTGAGGAAATGCGGAATTTTTAAAGCCAATAATGGGCTTATAGTCATATTCGAATGTCAGAAAACAGCCAAAAACCAACTGAATCTAAAACCGCTTTTCAAACCTGGAATCCCTTATTATGGAATATACTTATTTTTTATGATCAGGCAACAATTGGTTAACTAACGACATAGTTCGATCTCTTTGATTCCTTTTCAAAAAAAGATTTGAAGGATTTTTTTATAGGTGGCATCACTAGCTTAAAATCGAACCAGACAATGTTGCAACGAACTTAATTTGAGGCCTCATCATTAGTCTTTCCTTTTCAGCATACCAACTTTTGCGCCAACAAAGCAGAATTTGCCAGAAAGTTTTCCTTACAGCTTTCATTTGAAGAATACTGCAGCTGAAAGCAAGAAGCTTACGGGGAACATCCTTCATTGATTTCCACATGTGAGTTTTGGTATGAAAGTTTTAGAAGTGGTGAATTTAATACCGATGACAAAGAGAGCGAAGGACTGCCAGAAAAGTTTGAGGATGCCGAATTGGTGGCTATTTTTGATGACGACTCGCAATAGCATTGGAAGTGACTCAATAAGTGGTACTTGTTCGCATAAAATCCATGGGAATGATACAAAAGATAGGATATTGGGTGACGTATGATTTGAAGATTGGACGAGACGTCGAACGCCGCTTGTTCACTTGTAAACAGCTGCTTTAACGGCAAAAAATTGCATCGTACTGTGACTGGTGATGAAAAATGGGTTCAAGCGCAACAAATTTTACGGGCCAAAGCCGAATATTCACGGTGGTATTTGGTAGGACCAATTGGGCGTGGTGTACTATGAGCTGCTCCAACAGGATGAAACCACCACAGGGCGGGTCTACCGAACAAAATTGATGCGTTTGAGCCGAGCATTGAAGCAAAAACGGCAACATGACAACGCTCGGCGTGGCCGGTCAAAACATACCTTGAAACTCTAAGGAAGTCCTGCCCCACCCGCCTCATAGTTGATACATTTAAAGCAGCGATGTCCAAAATTTGAAAAGGCAGCCACGCGTGGTTGGCAAGCCAAATTCTGCCGGCGTCGCAGTGTCACATATATAGAGAGAGAGAATATGTGTATTCTATAAATAGAACGCTCGGCAGCATTTGCTCTTACGACTCATGTGTTCGGCTGTTGGGCAATGAGGAAAGACCATAAAGCGCATGATTTTTAAACTACACCGAAAAAAATGTTTGATCTCAATTGGGAAAATGAATTATTTTTCATTGAGAATATGGATGGTAACGCTCAATGTTTATTGTGCCATTACGTTGCATGTCGCTTTACCTTTGATGTTATTAAAAGGCACTACCAACTTTGCCACGGGGGTTATAATGAAATAAAGGGGAGGGAGAGAGATTTAAAAATTTTAGAGATGCAGGCAAGACATTTTTTAATAGATAAAACTTCGCTATAGTTAGCATCTTATACAGTTGCTTTAGGTCTGGCCAGACAATGTCGCCCATTTAGTGATACAATACAAATATGCTGCGCATCGATTTAATTTGTTTTATGTTTTAATCGCACGCATTTTATTTTTTCAGTGTAAAGCAGTAAAACGTCACATTGCCTTCGTGTTTCGCTGCTTCGCACACAAGCGCAACGCTTTTATTGTGTGAGTTTGGACACCACTGATTTAAAGCTAAGTTGTCGAATTTCTTAATAATATAAAACCAAAGGCAGCAAGCCTCTAAAGTGATTATGAAGATTCGGGGGTTCGAACCTGTTATAAAGTGTAAGATTTGGTTCGCACACCGGTTCCTCTGCTTATCAAACCTAAGGTTTTGATTCGAATCTGGCTTCAAAGATTGCTAGATAATTGACAGTTTCATATGTCTCTTTTCGGTCAATATTTAGAAATATTTTTGTTCAGAAGAACGCCTCCTGTTTATGTAAATCGTCAATTAGTAGTCGAATGGACCACTTTGGTTATTGCTATCATTCATAGGTCCTCAAAGGCTTCCAAAAGTGCCTGCCATACCTTCTGTGAAACTTATAAAAATGCATTTAATTGCATTTTGTAGTGTTTTGAAGCTTTAATGTCTAAATGTTAGAATGTAGTTTTAAATACGATTTAAATGACATCTTTATTGCTTACAAAGACCTGTGTGTAGTTCTAAAGGTATGGCTGCAGTTTTTAAATATCGATTATATCCATTTTTACAACAAAATATTAATATCAAAATGATACTTTTTCAATATTGATCTATTCTCTCTATTCATTCAAATTAAATGCAAAACTTGCGTTAAATCTGTTTCTTAATGTTGGATTATTAAGTTCTAGTTAGGGCTGCAAACCTTCAAACCTTTCAGCCAAGTGAATGGTCAAGGTTTGACTATAGTTTAACAATTAACCAGAAAATTGAACAGAGAATACATTTGAACATGAACAGTAGCTGTGGCTGTGTAGACGGCCGTTTCGGCTGCCGCTATGACAAAGCCTTCTACACTTTCAGTTGCTGTCACACCAATAAGCCATTTGCAAGTCCTATTTAAAAAACCCAGGCTGCGAATAAACAGTTGAGAATTCCAAGTGCACAAATAGCACGAAATTTCAACTAGCTTTAAAAGCTCCGTTGTTTAGGGTAGCTAAAAGTTTATGCATTGGCGTTGAAGGTTGTTCAATGTATCTATGTTGTTTGTGGCCACTATTTTCAATTACTGAGAAATTCGTCTCAGAGTGTGCCACGATTTTTTTGTGTTCATTTATTTAAAGGGGCATAAATACCAAGGTATTTTTATTGTTTGTTTAAAAGGGGGAACCGCTAAGGTTTAAAAACAAACATCATGGAGAGCCAATTCCGACCAAGACCAAAAAATTAATAGTACTTTCAGTTGCTGTCACACCAACAAGCCATTTGCAACTGCAAGTGTACTGACGAAGGCTTTGCCATGGCGGTAGCCGAAACGGTCGTCTACACAGCCACAGCTACTGTTCATGTTCATATGTATTCTCTGTTGAATTTTCTGGTTGATTATTAAACTATAATTAAACCTCGACCTTAAGCCTGCTAACATTCACTTTGACTAATATCCAAACAGGTCGTTAAGCCCATATTCAAGAAATAAATTGTTTAGAAATTAATTTAATCCCATTTATTCTACAAATCGCTTTCGACACTAAATCGAGAAAATCGTATGGGAACTGCGTCACTTTTAGGTCAGAAGTGGTTTGTAGAGCAGATGGAAATATTCAAAATATAATTTACAGTAAGTCAAAGTGGTTGTTTAGCCGTCTCAAGGTCGAGGAATGATTATAGTTCAATAATCATCGAAAATTAACAATAATGATATGAACATATGGACACAAGCAGTTAAGTAAAATTCCATTTCCAAAGTCAATCAGCCTTGCTCTCAATTCCACTTCCACGAAAATATTTCTAAAGTGGAATTTTTTTGTGCTCTGGTAAAAGTAAAACGAACGAATTTGGCGGTTTCAAACGTTTTGCCTAGTGGCTAGTGAAATGAAAAGTAGGCTAATCACAAAATTAAAATAAATTACAATCTATGGACAATTTTAGATTTTTTGGTATCATGAAACAGTCGCCTGTAATGTTAAGCTATTTACAAATAATTAACTTGCTGCAAATCTACTATTTTTTTTTGAGGTTAGCAAAAACGAAAAGTAAAACGTGAAAAATTCGTGTTCTGAATTCCACATTACGAAAGCTCCGACCAGTTCGACAGTCATTTATCAATCAATAGTCGTGAATTTATTATTGTAGAAATAAAAATCAAGTCGCATTTTCTTAATGAATTAAGAACAAGGCTGTAAACAAAATATTACCAATGTTATGTTAAACTTTTGCTTTTGTGAACCATTTTGGAGTCGAGGATCTGAAAAAACAGAGGCTATTATGGGTGGGGATTTTATATGTAATTCTTATGGCGCGTGTCGAATATTTTTAACACGAGACGACTATAACACGCACACCACAAATCAACGATCAAAAATTTTTTAAACGCAGCACGACACGACAAGCACGACTTTATTTAAAATGAAAAAAGCCAATTGAATACGGACATTTCCATGATGTCGAACGTGACCGTTGTAGGCTTTGAAATTTAAAACGAGAAAGCAAAGCTAACTTCATCTGTGCCGAAGTTTAAATACACTTGAAACTTTTGTGACCAATGACTTTATTTTGTGACCAATGACTTAATTTATAAGCTTTATGTCTTGTGTCATTGGCATAATAAAAAAAGTAATAAACAAAAAAAAAAATGCATGGCAGCTACAAGTGATCATCTGATTTTCGCGGATCCGACATATGTGCAGTATGCAGCTAAAAAATGACGCTGTGCAAAATTTCAGATCGATAGCTTCAAAATTGAGGGAGTAGTTTGCGTAGAAACAGACAGTCGGACGGACATAGCTCAATCGACTCAGCTCGTCATGCTGATCAAGAATATATACTTTATGTGGTCGGAGATGATTCCTTTTATGCGTTCCAAACTTCTGGGCAAGTGTATAAATAACAAAATAAATCTGATTTTTATTTTGACAACTGGCTTAGCTTGTAACTTTTATTAACCCTAATTTTGGTTCTAAGGCTGATTTTGGGACACTTTTCGTTTTTAAGATAATTGCAAGAAAGCAAGGCACGGAACAAATACAAAAGTGCTTTTTGCAGACAACAATTCAAACGCCGATATTAGCGAAGGGAAAAGCGTTAGCGAGGGGAAAGTTTAGAATGATGTGAATTAATGTTTTTTTTTTAATGGGCTTGATGTTACCCAAAAACGCCTTATACTTTTATAAAAATTTGATTTTAAGCACTTTTACACGGGACAATTCACACGGGACATATTTTTCCATCAAGATATTTAAGTGGTTTTTACGAGGGCCGTCCCAGAAATGGCCGACCTAGCACAGTAAAGTAAAATTAGCTTGTCAAGATGACACAGCCCCAAAAGGCCAAAGCCGAGCCTCTCTCAATCTCTTGGCTTGTGCGCTTCTAATTTTAGCACAAGAGAAAGGGACCTACAGTTTAACGCCGAATCCGAACGGCAGTTTAAGAAGCTTTTCATGGCTAATTACTACAAAGCTGGCGCCAATAGCTAAGAGGTGTGGCCGGGTGTAAAGTTTATTCAAAGAAAAAAACTTTTCATTAGGTGTTCCGAGGCAGGATCGAACCCACGACCTCATGCACAGCGGTCGCGCACACTAGCCGCTGAGCCACCCGGACCTAGCACAGTAGTGTTGGAAAATGTTCACAAAAAATGTTAAAAAGGGGAAGTACCGACTATTAAAAGCTTAAGTTTGAAGTTTGGTGCCTTTGCCTTGCACAGTTTTTTGTTTTTGTCGATTTTAATAGAGAACGCTTGTTATTGATTTGCAAACATGGACAAAATTGGTCATCGTTATGTGATACAATACTTTCATATAAAAGGTCTTAGTCCAACCAATATTAAAAAGGAGCTGGAATCTACCTTACGTAATTCTGCTCCCTCGCTTACAACAATAAAATACTGGGTGGCTGAGTTTAAGCGAGGTCGTTTGAGCTGCGAAGATGAACATCGTAATGGGCGTCCAAATGAGGTGACCACTTCAGAAATGGTGGCCAAAATTAATAAATGTGTATTGAGTGACCGGCGATTGAAAGTTCGTGAGTTAGCTGAATGTGTAGGCATTTCAAAAAGTGCTGTACATCGCATATTGACCGAAAAATTGGACATGAAAAAGTTATGCGCAAGATTTTGTTTGTTGTTCCATCATGACAATGCGCCGGTTCACACCTCTGCCGTTGCAATGGCTAAAATTAATGAATTAAAATTTGAATTGCTACCTCACGCCCCTTATTCGCCAGACTTAGCTCCCTCTGATTATTTCTTATTTTCAAACTTGAAAAAATGGCTCGGAGGAAAAAGATTTGGCAACAATGAAGAGGTGGTAAAAGGTGGTAAAAATGATAAATTTTTGTGTTTTAGTAGTTAGGTCGGCTATTTCTGGGACCGCCCTCGTATTATGATGCAAGCCAAAAACTTACAGTTAGATGCAATCGCATAGTTCGTTATGGTTTCTTATGCAATCTTCATTAACTCTTTGTACCCATAGAATGATTTTAGAACGCAAAATTCAATGAAATCTAAAGTCACTTTTTTTAGAAAAAAAAAAAATAGGGGAAAGTTAACTTCGGCTCGGCCGAAGTTTTGTATACCCTTGCAGCCTCCATTGAAAACAAATAAGTTTTTCTAACTTTGCTATGCATCGCTGCTTTTTAGTAAAGCCCCCATAGAAAAGTAAGGTCCGAAAAGAAGTCTTAGTTAGAAAAACTTCTTCTATTTTCATTAGTTCTGTGATCAGTTTAGAATTTGTTTATGTTATTTGATTTGAATTTAAAGGTGAGTACTGAGAACGTTCGAATTTTCCTTTTAAGAAATTTACTAGATATTCCTTTTTCGCGTGAAGGAACCAAAAGGTGACAATTTTCAAAATACTTTTGTGTATTGCTTTGTTTCTGAGTTTCAAACAACCAAATCAGGTAAGGAAAAATTTCTTCAATTAATTTTTGTATATGGAATTTGACAGCTAAAGGAAAATTCTAACGTTCCCAGTACTCACCCTAAGGCTTTAACTGAATTAAAAATGATTTTTTTGTTAAATGTCTCGAGAATTTGACAGGTCTAGCAAAAACGAAAGGTAAAACGTAAAAGTCAGTCCCTCTCATTTTCGAATGTTCCATATTTGATAGTTTCGCTTGTTACTCTCGTGCCGATTTCGTTTGGCCCGTGGTTTGCCAAATGTAAAACGTAAGCCATTTCGAACGGAATTGAGGACGGCAATACCAAACCGAAGCGGAATTGCGTTCGGGTTACTTTTCAAAAAGTAGTGGAATTGGGAGTGGAAAATAGTATTAGGTCAGGTACACAGTAAAGTATCGAACGATTATATAGTGTATTATTTATAGTAAATCTAAAAAGAAGCAAATTGAAAGTGAAACCTTTAAGAGCAATTGTGATAATAAGATCATTCTTTAGTATTACAAAAGGCATATTTAACTGATTTGAAACTGGTAACCGAAAAAATTATTTTGTAACCGAACCGAGACAAAAACAGATAACCGTAGTTAAAATTTCTTTTGTACCTTGTTTAAAATAAGCAATAAAACTCATAAAAACATTGTTTCTTAAATCCTTGTTTTCCTTCCCTTTCGAATAATAAATCAATCATTGACATCATTAGAACCTTCGAAGGCATTAATAGAGAACAGCTTAAGGGCATTGCGCCAACCGTCTTATCGACTGAAAATTAGCTTTTCTATTCAAATTGGGTAAAACATGGGACCTCGAATCGGAGCTCTGAAGCATTTAAAGTTGACTTGTGGTTACCCTAAGCTGAGAACTATTTAGGATCAATATCGAGTAGGCATTAATACGCAATTATAAAAGTGCAATTAAAAATGAATCTTAAAAACCATTTAAATATTATAAAAAAAAAGCAAACCAAGTACCAAGCCAAAGTTCAACAACAACTAAATTTAAGAGTTTTGCAGACTTGAAAAACAACCGAGTATTTCTGTGACAATCGCATTCGAACCGAATCGAATAGTTCTTCTTACTTCTTAGGATTGACAAAAGTCTCGAATATCTCGATTTTGTTGTTGTGTACAATTTTGTTTATATATAACCAACATCACTATCCTAGTGTAAGCACTTTTTTTTTCAACGAAATATAAATCCTAAGAATTTCACTTTCACTTTTGCAAAAACTTTGCGATTTTTCCTGCGAAAGTGAAAATGGAAGCGCGTCTGTATCTCATATTTGTAGATTTTTGGGGGGTATATTTACATAAATTGACATAGAATTTACATCAGTTTTGTTGGTTTCTTGGCGACAGTTTAAAAACTTTTGTTAATTTGTAGTTTAAAAATAAACAAGGAATTTGTTTTTCGTTTTTATATATGTAAATATTATTTTTCATTAAGTTTAATTTAAACAACAATAACACGTGATGTGAAAAATTTAGCTACGATAATTTAATTAAAAATACTTTATGCAACTTTTTCGAGTGTGTGGTTAGAGTTGGATCTTGTAGCTTTCAGATAGATCTTTTATTGAATAACTTAAATGCTTTTCATTCCATACGACCATACGACCTAGTAGAGGAGCTATAAGACCCAACTCCAGTGTGTGTGTGTGTGTGTGTGTGTGGATATTTCAGCACAATTTTCATTAGTTTTAGGTTTAGTTTTTTGAAAAATCCTTCGATTGATTTTTGGTTTGGAAGAAATCAGGAAACACACACCTTGTGGGGGGAGGGGGATCATTGTATCCATAGCTATTGTAGGTAATAGTATATATAAATATAAATACAAGTCTAGAAGCTGCTGACGACATTATATGTTTGTTTGTTTGTATATAGGTAAATAGAATACACAAATCCTTCAGGGATTTTTCTCGTATATAAAATAAATAATTAACACTTGCCAATACTTTGACACGGAAGAATAACGATAACGCCCACACACTCCTGCATCCATTTTTATCCATTCTCCGCCTCAGACCAGCCGCAACTTGCGCGGACTCTTTGGCCGGCAGAGTCGGCTGGGAAATGCACAGCAATGGATTACAATACTATAGAATCTATAAACTAAGCGGATTAACTGCCGTCGTCGCATCGCCCAGGATTAGGAATGCAATTGTGCGCGATCCTTGGCCCGTCGTTTGGCCAGCATCGACAGCTCCACGGGTCCCACATTCGCCGCCTGTGGTATGGCAATCGCCCGAAATGTGGCATCAACAGCACCGCGTAATGTCATGGAGATGTGATTCTGTTGCTGCTGCTGAGCCCCCAGTGATAGCTGTGACGCATTGTTGGTCATGGTGTATTCCGTTAGCTGGACATTACCCGCAAACTGGTCACGCACCCAACTGTGTTCAAGTATTTGGCCCACGGTGGGCCTGTTTTCGGGCACTATGTGTAACATTTGGCGGAGCAGCTCCTTGACGGGCGAACTGATTAGAGCCCAGCGGGTGCTGCTGCTAAAATCGATATGTCCGCTGCCAATTCGTTTCAGTATCACCTCCGGTGAGTCATTGGGCGTGCTGGCAAAGGGTGTACGGCCCGAGAGCATGATGTACAGTAGAACGCCCAGGGACCAGATGTCGCAGGCCAGATCGTAACCCTGTCGTTTTAGCACCTCGGGAGCCACAAAATTGGCCGTATAGCAGGGAGTCATCAGTAGGCCATTATCGGCACGCAGTTGTTTGGCAAAGCCTTTGGGGAAATGAGAGAGAGTGGAAAAAGATGGGATTTAGATTGCAGCAGTTCTAAGGGGGCAAGTAAAGGTGGCCATGGTTGAATTTCATCTTCTGTTTTGTTTGAGTCTCTTGAAATCTTTGCTGTTTTTAATTTTTTTTTTTTTTTGGTAATTTTTCCTTGCTTTTCCTACTCCTATTTCCTTTCTTCTTCCCATTTCTTTTGTTGTTTTTCTTGGTCGTTAATGTTTGTCTTCTATTTAAACCTGCTGTATTATATTTGTGGGGTATTGTGCCCTCCTATTGAGTTTACAATTCTCCTAGCAGCTCTATCTCTTGAACAAATATCAGCATTTTCGTGAGTTCAAGGTTACTTATCTTGTATATCTTGTATAGTATATGTTCAGAGGACTCCTCCTTTTCGTCGCAGTATCTACATAATGGCCGGGTGGCTCAGCGGCTAGAGTGCGCGACCGCTGTGCATGAGGTTGTGGGTTCGATCCCGCCTTGGAACATCTAATGAAAAGTTTTTTTCTTTGAATAAAACTTTACACCCGGCCACTTCTCTTTGCTGTTGGCGCCAGCATTGCAGTAATTAGCCATGAAAAGCTTCTCAAACTGCCGTTCGGATTCGGCGTTAAACTGTAGGTCCCTTTCTTTCTCTTTTACTTTACTTTTTACTTACATAGTTGGGTGTTTGTTATTCTCAACTTATACAGATGACCCCGTAGTCTGCAGAGGCCCGTGTAGGGCCCTGTCAGGATCCTGAGAGCATTCTTTCCTTGTTGGATCAATTTCTGAGGTTCACTATTAATGCATTTGCATGTCTCATACCCCTGGTGTTTATTAAGGAGGTTCTTCTAAGCTTAGTAGCTCTTTAATGGTGTGTTGGCCTATGCCGCAGTGGCGGTGGCTGCACCCTTGCGGGCCATTTCGTTTCAGGGGATATTGCTGTGTCCCGTTATCCAGCGTAAGGACAGGTGGTTCCTGCTGCCTAGTTGGTACAATTTGTTCTTTGTCTTTAAATCGAGCGCTGCTTGATTATCTGAGAGGATAGCAATTTCTCAATTATGGTAGTTTTTTCCCGTATAAAGGTCTGCACATCGGGAGATAGCACATAAAGGGATTTCCATTTGGGACATAACAATTTGGTATCTTTCTATGAACGCGCCCTTAAACTTTTTTAATGAACTGTCAATGTTAAAACGTTAGTTAAAGTCAACATTTTCATCGTGGTAAAATTCAGAAACCAGCAACTTTGGGAAATTTTTAAAAATTACTACCGAAATTCGGAGTCGGTGGTCGCAACTTTAAGAGCGCTTACTCCAATTTTCGGCCGTAATAATCGTCCCACCCGATAGGCTGTGTGTGCTATCGTGAATAAATTCGACTCCACATTTTCACTATTGGGCGTTCCGGTGCCAAAAAGACGCCGTACTGCTCGAACCGAAGAAAATTTCGAAGCTGTAAATACAGCAATTCATAATAAGCCAAATGTGTCGATTCCACATCGTTTTCAAGAATTCGCTAAGAATTGGATGAACTTGACATCAAAGACATGTGATTTCAACCAGACAGATGGCACCTGCCACACAGCATGCGTCAAAATCGATTTATAAAAAAGACAATTCGGTGAATGCGTTATCTAAAAAAAATTAAATAAATTTAAACTCAATATCTCAATTATTTCTTTGTTTTATTAATAGATAAAATTTTTATGTCCCTAATGGAAAACCCTTTATTTCGGCTTAAAATATGCTTGTAAATTGTCCCATTGACTCAAACCTTTTCGTTCCAGGTCCTGCTACCCCAAGTCCAGTTCCTTTGGGTGACAGTGTGTACCGTTTTTTTACCACTGAATTTTGTATGGTTGAATTTTTTCTAGGGAGAACCAATTTCTCTTATTACTTTTGTGTTCAGTGAAATTCCTGTCGAAGTCACCATTTCGTTTTTGTGTTGAAGGATTATAGGGATTTCCTTCTCCAACTTATCAGAGTCCCTTAGGCTTACTATGAAGTTACTATGTAGTTCCTACCTACTCCTTCTGCTGTTAGTCTAAGCAATTGCTTTCTCCTTCAGGCAGATGGTATGGTGGAGTGGTGTTAGCTCCATTAAGACTTCTAGGGCCGCTAAACATATACATGCCAGCCTTTGAAGCTTTTGCAACTGCGTCCTTTAAGTGAGGAGATTTGCTCTATCTCCCCACACGACAGCTCCGTCGGTTCCACCACCACGAGGTAAAGTCACCGTAGTATGTGTGGTGCCATGCCCCACGATTTTATATCCGTTAGTTATATCTTTCTTCCCTGCCTTGGGGATGAAGACTACCCTTGCTCTGCGCCCACCATGTGGGATATATACCCAGTTGCCAGACTTCTAGTCATGATTTCCCTGAGGAATGGTAGGAGTGTGTCCTTCCCTACCCGCAGGAATTCTGGATAAATTCTATCTTACCCCGGGGACTTGAAGGGCTAATATGTTTTAATTGCCCACTCAGGTCTTCCATCGGAAACTATTTTCATGACTTCTGTCCCTTCGAAGCTACGAGGGTGATATTAAATTTCTTGGTCGTCACGTTCCTCTGCGATATTATTAGCATTTTTGAGCGAGATGTTGCCTTCCGGGCTTTTCCTGAACAGGACCCTCCTTCGTGAAGTTTTCTTGCTTTTTTGAATCTCTTCTTGCATCCATCTGTTTATGCACTTACTTCATTTTGAGTTTTCTCTGGCTTCTTTCTTTTCTATTTACCAGCGGTTTAATTGGTTGTTTCATCTTCTTCTTAATCCTTTTCTATATTGAATCTTTTTAGCATTATTCTTCATGCTTGCTTCGTTTTATTCCTTTTTACCAGCTTCTGTTTGGCTTTCATTTTCCTTATTTTTTAAATTTTTTCTTTTCACTCCATCGATTCTTTCTTCATCTTAAATTATACTTTTGGTCCTTCGTTTTTCCTATGCTTTTCATTTTCTTTCGTTTTTGCAATCTCTCCTTGCTTCTTCCTATCCCCATTTACCATCTTCTGATTGGCTTCCATTTTTATACTCTGTACCAAAGGAATACAGAGTATAAGAAACATCTTCGACCCTATAGAGATTGTACAATCTTGATCAACATCAACTGCCGAATCGATATAGCCTTGTCCGTCTGTCTGTCCGTATGAACAATCATATCTCAGAGTAGCATTAAGATGTATATGTTTGCAGGCAGATTAAGTTTATATTCAATTTTTGGCACTCCTCCTTTCTTCCCTCCTTTTTTCTATAATACGTAATAGCTGCCACAGTTTTCTATTTGATGGTTCGTACATTCTATTCATATTTAGTAATCAGCATTATTTATCGAGTCGTCAAAGTTTGGTAAAGATCGGATGAGCGATAGTCAAATTAAGAGCAAACAGAAAGATCGCTGCTTTCTGCTGCTAGCTGCAGTAGTAGAACTCAGACTGAGCATCATAGCACGTAGATAACTCTCAACCCATATTTTCAGACTGCTCTGCTCACGACCACAACTCAAAGAGTTTTAAAATCACCGGCTCGGTTTATAACCTGGTTTTTGAATGAAACGAAACCGCGGTTTCGGTTCGGTTCAGTGGTTTAGTCTAAGTATTCGAACATTATAGTTTCTAATTAAAAAATTGTTGACTTTTAGCTATTATTAGCTGAATACCCGGCGTCGCCCGGGTTCTTATGATTCTTATTAGAGCGATTATATTCAAGTTAGTGATGGCTGCAAATCGATATAAGCATTTCGATCTTTTCCTCTATTTACCAGTCATCATGATAGTCGAATATTTTGCAAGTTCCGTGACTTTTTTGACCGTTTTGTTTATACCTCAGTCTACAATTGCCGTCTATGAAATCTTCACAATAATCCAGGCTAAAATCCAAAATTTGCAATTTCGCAATATTTTGGACCGTGTAATCTGCAGCTTCCATTTACCAACGCCTGCATAGTAATATAAGCATTAAGCGCTTTCATAAAAACTCATAGAAATCTTCGCGAGTAAGTGTCCAACCAATGTCCAAGGTTTCATTGCAATCGAACATTTTTGTTCGCGGTTTTTTTTTACCATTTTCCGCACATGTTTTCTACTTAGAAATCTTCGCGGGCAAGCGTCAAACCATTCCCCAAAGTTTTACCGAAACCGTAAAATTTTAAATTTTCGTGGTTTTTAGACCATTTTTCGAGAATTTTTTCAACTTAGAAACCCTCCTGGGCAAGCGTTCAATTCATTCCCCAAATTTTCATTGCAGTCGGATAAACTGTATAATTTTGCAAATATCGCGGTTTTGGACCATTTCAAGACATGAGACATAGCCTGACACTTTCCTGATCGACATGAACATACTGTGAAAAATTCGTGAAGATCGGTTCAGCGGCTTAGACGCCCATAAGGGACAAATATACAAACATAAAAATATACAAACATACAAATATACAAACATACTTTCACTTTTATATATATGAGTAACGAGTTCGCTGGCTCGAGGTCAAGAAGTTGCGTCTGTTCGCAACTATAAACAACTTATGCATTGACAAACCAAAAAGAGCGTGGACAAACCTTTACAGCTGTTTCATGGATATCCAATCCAATCATCAGAAGGCGTTTCGCTAAATGACTCCTGATCGTTGATTCAATTTTTTTGTACGAACGAAATTTTGAACGAAATTAACAAAAGTTTCATGTAACAACACATGCTATTTGAATGTTTGACATTCAAATTTAACGGGCAGTTCTAAGCTCGCTTGAAATCTTTCTCACTTAGAAATTTTAGCTCGAAACTATGCAACGACGGCCATTAAGGTTGGGTTTCTGTATGTGAGTCCAATATTGCTTTTTGCAAGTTCAAAAAGTGCTTTAAAAATATTGCCACAATATTTATCGAATCTTTAAAATAAGGTTGACAGCACTCTTTACGCTAGGGACGCATTCATTTAATATATCATCTGTCTGATGAAGTTTCTCGTCCTCATTTTTGTTTTTTTGTGGCTCTAAGCTTAAGGTAAACGGGGGGAACCTTATAATCGAAGCAGCATTTCGCATGTCAACGCAACACGTGTCTGTAATTACACTAACGTACATTACCTTACATAGAACTAAGTTGAGCAAGCTCACTTCCATTCGATTTCTGAGTTTTGATTGAGACTAAAGACACGATTAACTTCTGCGTTGGACCAAGCCAAGGACAACATCTGAATCGTGAATGAGGCTAACTCCAAAATCGTTGATTACCTCCAAAGTCTCTGAAAGCTATCACTTCACTCCAAAACTATAGTTTCGTCGTTGTTCTGCCATTTCACTTAGTTTATATCATCATATTGACACTCAATTTTTAAATGTCTTCTACGGAAAATTCTTCCAAAATGGGAACAGTGCAATGCTTTGTTTTATTTGCTCGAAAAATTTTGTAAAATATGTCAATTTGTTAACGAAGACTGAAGATTGTGAGGTAATCTAAAAACAATTGAATTGTTTAATCCAATGTATTCTATGACCTACGATCCCACAAGTAGATCATTAACTCAGCTTTAGTTAATTCAAATTAGTTGCTTTATAAGATAAACTATAGTGTGTGCGCCCGCTGTGCAAGAGGTCCCGCAGCAGCAGTTTTGAAAAGATTTCTCTAATTCACTACCCACCTAAAGCATTTTAGTTTGCTCATATGCTTTTTATAAATTTTTTTAGCCACCAAAGCCATCTATCTGATCGTTCCTAGGGCCCTGCAGTCAGACTTCACGACGTTTTTGTTTGAAAACGTTCAGCATTTTTTTAAATCTATCTGCAACATTGGCACGCTTTTATAAATGACAGCTTGCTGAACGTTAGAGGTTGCAAATAGGGTCGTTAAATGACTGATAGAGTTGACAAACTATCGATTTTCTTATAACTTTTGAAACAAATAAATACAAATTTTCGGTAAAAACGTGAAAAAAGCTGATCAGGCAACAATTATTGAAACAGCAAACATTTCTTACAAATGTGAAGCAGGTACGTAGTGTTAGGATGCATTTTTAAAATCGAGTACCTTTTTCCTTACCTAGGCTTAAATTTTCATTAACCTTTTACAAAAAGTAAGGTAACCTTTAATGAGAATTAAGTTTCAAATGATTGCCTGGGTGAGAAGCTTATTTAATATAATCATTTTTCGTATTTGAGTTTGTCGGTTCTTGATTCTTAATAGAGAAAATAAGGAAAAATGTATGCGAATTTAGCATTAAAAGAAAGTACGTGAACTCTCTTTGAAATGTTATAAAAATGCAACTGCTATTCAGAGTTGATTATAAATCCAAACCAAATTTTATTTAAGGACCTCAAGTGCTATCACCAGCGGACTTTTCTATTGAATTTTGAAAGATCAAGTTGGTAGTGTTACCTTTTAGGAAGTTCCAAAAACTAGTCCTTATCGCCTTGCTAGCTATTTTCTTCTTCTCTTATTTGGCCCGATATTTCAATCACAAGCGTTTGACGGTTTCGGCCGCTGCAATTATTGCCCGCCACTCGGCTCTGTCTTGTGCGAGCTGGCACCAGTTGGTCTGTTCAAGCGCCTCAATGCCTTTCAGCACCTGATCTTTCCATCTTAGTTTTGGGCGTCCCAACCTTCTTATTGTCACGAATTCGTTCGCTCTCCGATTGTACACTTTTTTTGCTGGAGCTTCTTCATCCATATGAGTAACATGTCATATACAGCGCAACCGCTGTTGATTTATGCGCTTGACTAGATCAGTATCCCCACAGATATTTGCTAGGTATCTAATTCAGGTAAATATGTAATCAATTTTCAGAAAAATTTTCCAGCTGATTATATATGTATAAAGGTTCTGGCTGTGTCAAGATAGAGGCGTTTAAAACTCAGTACACACACATGTTATACTGATGATTCCAATGAATCGTTTGATCTATTTCTGTACATTTACCCAACGAATTTGCTAAAATTTTGACAAATCCTAAAACAACAATTTCGGGTTGGTAGTAGTGGATAAACCACGCCTTAAACACAACTTTTTTTGTACCCTTTCCTTGGTTTTGGACATTTGGAATACCTTTTACCTCTCATAGGTAACCTTACCTAGGTAAGAAAAATTAGTTCCTCTCCAATCACTGTACGTAATTTGCCTAGCTTAAAAAGGTAAAGGAAATGGTTTGGGAAACAGCAATTCCTTACAATTTCAGTACTTTGCATCCCAGCAAACATTTTATGAAATTTTTTATCACATTAGAACCTTTTTTGGGTCCTCGGCCAGATTAAAAAAGTCATAAATGGGCTCGTTTTCTAATCATAAATGGTACTTTTGTCGGAAGAAAATGGTACCCTTGCCGCGACTCTTCTTGAAGAGTCGATTTTAACCCATTCTTCTGATCAGTTTCGTTTGTGTATGTGTATGAAAACACAAGAAGACAAGGGAACAGGGTATTTTGTAGTCGGGGCACTCGACTACAGCTCCCTTACTTGTTTTTTTTTTTGGTGTGTGTGTGTGGCTCGTGTGAGTCACAAGCCCAAACAGCCACCTCACTCACACATACACACACACAATCGCAAATGACTTTTATTTTCTTGGCTCGCGTTCATTCGGTCAGTAAATAAGCAAAGAAAAAGGGAAACAAAACCATTGGTTGTTCGTTGATCACAGACCGTTTCGTTCAAGACCCGATAAGAACGGCTCATCTCTGACTCTTTGCTCAAAGGGTCCGTACATAACAGTTATTTTTGGACAACGCAAAACGATCAATTGTTATTTGCCTGGTTTTCGAATCATTTTGCGAGTCTTTTCGAGTCATGCCCCCATTTTCGCATTCGCAAAAGAGCAAATTTGTACTAAAAACCGGTTTCAAATCGCAAAACTTTTGCGAATGCGAAAATGGGAGCATGGCTGATAATTCAATAAATCACATTTTAAGCATATTCAGGAGTAATTTTCGAGTCTTCTTTTAATCGTTAGGTATTAATCTCTTTTTAATCATCAAAAGGGCTCGAATAAGGCTCATTAAGGTGATTTTTGTTAAAACGATCTTCCAAATGTTGGGTGGGATCTTTTGAGTACTCCTGGAATGATCTAAAATTTAATTCGAAATGAAATAACCACGCTAAGAGCATGGATGCATTGCGTGTGACCAGAAATATGGGTTTTGGTTATGGTATGGGCTTTATATATGGGAAAGCTGGAAGTCATTTTACAGAAGTTTCCTGCCCAAGGGTTTTTGGTAATACTCCTAAATTCTAGGCAAATACAATCTAATCCAAGAAATCTAAGAAAGAATTTGGAAATAAATGCTTTCATTCTAACTAAGCGATTAGCATTTATTCCTTCAGCGGGAATCATTAAAAATCCATAACTTCACTTCACTTTTAAGTTGATGCACCTTTCCATTTCAACCATGGTCCCTTTTTAACAATCCTCTTACCCTTGCGCACTACTCACCTAAATCACATAGTTTCAGCGTCTCTGGTGTTTGCCTCATGCTGGCATAAATCATGTTCGAAGGTTTCAAATCCCGATGCACCACTCCATGTTCATGTAGATAGGCCACCGCCGAGGCTATAGTTCTTAGCACCGCACTGGCCTCACTTTCGCACATTTGTCCCACGGCCAGTATGCGATCCAACAGTTCACCTCCTTTCAGTAATTCCATTACCAAATACGCCGAACTCGCATCCTCATACACCGAGTACAGCGTCACAATGTTGGGATGATTGCCATAGCGCAACATTATCTCCACCTCCTCCCAGCAGTCCGCGGAGGAGGTGGAGGCAGCAGCGACGGCAGCTTTCTCAATGATTTTTACCGCATAGTGCTTCTTGGAGGCACGATGCTCACACAGGCGACATACCGAAAAGGTGCCGCGTCCCAGTTCCTGCAGCAGGTGATATTCGGCATTAAAGTTGCCGGGCAAAACGCCAGGCAAACTGCGTGCAGGAGCAGCAGCAGAAGCAGCAGCAATCGCAGCTGAGGCTCCCGCTCCTGTTGTCATAATGGTGGTGATGACGGAACCGCTACCCGATCCTGAACCCGTCGAGGAGGTGTTTGTATGCAGAGGACTATCATGATTGGCCGTTTCCAATAAAATGGGCGCCACAAAACTAAAACCCCTAAAGATTTCATGAGCCGAGGCCGAAATGGGGCCACCGGGTGAATCTCGGGGCGACTTTGAGGTATATTCCACATCGAAATAGAAGGCATCGTCGCGACTGACCGCCGGTATAAAGGGCGGACGCACTTGCTTCCGCTCCAGGCGCACCCAGTCGATGGTGGAGAAGAAGCAATGTGCCTTAATGTCCAATATACCTTGGCAGCCGGCGCCCAGGCGATTCTGCGGATTACGCTTGAACAGGGCACGCAACAGGGATTGAGCCTCGGGCGACAGATTCTCGGGCATGCCCAGTTTGGAGCGTAGAATTTGATTCATGGTCTCCTGGCGCGTCTGGCCGTGAAAGGGCAAATTCCCCGTCAGCATTTCGTACATCAAGACGCCAAAGGACCACCAATCGGCGGCGAAGTCGTGACCCTTGCGGTTCACTATCTCCGGCGCCATGTACTCGACGGTGCCGCAGAAACTGTACGTCTTGGAGCCATCCAATGGCTGTTTGGACAGACCGAAGTCCGTTAAAGCAATGTGTCCGTGCTCGTCCAACAGGATATTCTCGGGTTTCAGGTCCCGATAGATAATGCCCAGCGTGTGCAAGTGGTTCATGGCCAGGGCCAATTCGGCCAGATAGAACTTGACATCCTCCTCGGTAAACATGACCTCCTTGGACAGGCGGGTAAACAGATCACCGCCACGTAGGAAATCCAAAATGAGATACAGCTTGCCCGGCGTTTGGAAGGCGTAGTGCAGCTTGACGATGAAGGCGTGGCCCACATCGGCCAGTATTTTGCGCTCATTGGTGCTGCGCACCCGATCCTTGACCTTGAGCGTGGCCTTCTTCAGCACCTTCATGGCGTACAGCGTGCCCGCATCCTTGCCTATGATCTTGCGCACCAGGAACACCTTGCCAAAGCTGCCCTCGCCTAGCACACGCAGCAGCTCGAACTGTGAGGGATCGGCCTTGTCGTGCCCCTCCTTAATGACCTCGCGCAGCTCGAACTCGTTTTCGCCCAACTGCGAGGGTGTCTCCGAGTCGCTCAGGTCCATGGGTGCGGCGGCGGCCAGTTCCTCCTTGGGAGAGATGTGATGCTGCTCGAGGGCCGCCTGCAGTTGCACCTGTTGCTGTTGCTGGCGCCGCTGCGATGAGGTCACCAGCGTGACACCCACCCCGCTCTCCTCGTCCTCGGTGGGTGTGTGCTCCATGGGTGTGACAGCCAGGCTGCTGCAGCCGGAGGAGGTGATCTGCATGCGCTGGCGCAGTTGCAGCCCCATGGCCGTGCCAGAGCCAGTGGCGGAGGAGGTGGTGTTGGTGCAGGCAGCCTGGCCCTGGGCATTGGCATTGGCTTTGGCGTGGGTGTGGGAGTCAGCCAGTGGCATGACTTTCAGTTCCAACGACACGTTGAGGCCTTTGCTGTTTTCTAAATTTTCTCTCTTTATTACTTCCGTTGTGTAGGCGCGAGCGCTGCCGCTGCCTCTGCTCTGCCCTGGGCCCGCTGCTCTGCTGTTGCTGCTGCTTGGGGCTGTTGCTTTTCTGCTGTGCGTGTGTTCCTTTATTTGTTTTGTAATACTCAGGCAGTGCTATAGCTTAATCCAATTGTTTGTTTTATATGCTGGCTGCTGCTGCTGTTGTTGTTGTTGTGTCCTTATCACTATAAATACAATTGTTTTTTTCACTGAGCTCTAGCTCTAGTGGTCACCCTAATTCACTTTAAATCGCATTGGACCACCTTAAGCGACTGTCGATAGGTCGCTTAGGCAGTGTTGGAAAATGCCCGCTGGTCTAGTTTGTAGCTATCGATTTCACTTATCAACTATTGAGCTATCGTATTCAAAATTACTTACTTGGTGCATAACTGTAGGGCACAACGATAAACGGACACTATGCTGACCACAAAGTGCAGAAACAGGGCAAATATTAAACCGCAGGCAGCTGAAACTTCATCATTTGCATGCATTAGGTCCAGCTGTGTGAAAGAAAATAGGAGAAATTACACTTAATAATTTTTTTTTTCAAAGTTTTTAGAAATCCGCTTTAAAATAATTTTTATTCACTTGCAAAGGGACCAGATAAAGTATATATATTCTTGATCAGCTCAACGAGCTGAGTTGATTTAGACATGTTCGTCTGTCCATCCGTCCGTCTGTCTGTTTGTTTCTATGCCATCTCGACTTCAAATTTTGTACATGTTAGGTTGTTAAGCTTTTCCATGATTCCACTAAGTTTGGTCGAATTCGGACATCTATTTAGTTAGAAAAACGTGCTGCAAGGATATACAAACTTTGGCCGAGCCGACGTTAACTTTCCTTTTTATTATAGCCTTGCAAAGGGTATTATAATTTTGCCCAGAAGTTTGCAACGCATAGAAATATTCATTTTCGACCCCATTAACTATATATATTCTTGATCAGGGCGACAAGCTGAGTTGATTTAGCCCTGACCGTCTGTCTGTCTGTCTGTTTCTACCCAAACTAGTTTCTCAGTTTTAAAGCTATCGAACTGACACTTTGCACAGAGTCATCTTTCTACTGCACGCTGCTAATATGTCGGAACCGAACAGATCGAATGTCTATATCTTATAGGCATTCGATCCAATGTTTCATAAAGAGAATGTAGGGACTATCAAAAAACTACTGGCGATGAATGATTTTCCTTCATTGAAAAAGTTTTTGTAGCGTAGATTACTTTTCGGTCCTTACTTTTCTAAGGAAGCTTTACTATATAGATGTCCGACTTCGACCAAACTTAGTGGAATCATGGAAAAGCATAACAAACTAACAATTACGGAATTTCGAGGCGATTCCACTTAAATCAAAAAAGATTTTTTCACTAGAACTTCTTTTTAACCGATCATTCGTACTGCAGCTATATGCTATAGTCAACTGTAGGTCCCTTTCTCTTGTGCTAAAATTAGAAGCGCACAAGCCAAGAGATTGAGAGAGGCTCGGCTTTGGCCCTTTGTTGGGGCTGTGTCATCTTGACAAGCTAATTTTACGTTTATCTTTAATTTCGGTATGGAAGAATTTAGTAGGAGTAAAATTTGATTTCAGAGTCACGCATTACGCGTCACGTTGACATGGCATATTTTGTAGTTTTGTTGTTAAGCGTTTGGCACACAACCACGCCGAGTACTGAGTATTTAGAACTTAGAATCGATTACTGAGTTTCAAATACCGAGTACCGAGTACTTAGAATCGAGTACTGAGTATCGAGTTCTTTGTATGGAGTACTTAGTATCGAGTACTCAGTATCGAGTAATAAGTATTGAATACAGATAATCGAGTAGTAAGTATCGAATACTTAAAATTGAGTACTAAGTATTAAATACTGAGAATCGAATACAAAGTATCGAATACTTTGAATCGAGTACTGAGTATCGAATACTGAGTATAGAGAAGTTAGTAACTAGTCCTTGGTTGTAAGTACTTAGTATCTAGTACTTAGAATCGAGTACTGAGTATCAAACACTGAGGATCGAGTACTTAATATCGAATACTTAGCATAGTGTACATAGCATCGAGTACTGAGTATCGAATACCGAGTATCGAGTACTTTGTATCAATTAATTCGAATCGAGTACTTTGTATCAATTAATTTGTATCGAGTACTAAGTATCGACTCTAAGTATCGTCTACTAAGTTTCGAGTACCGAGTATCGAGTAGTCAGTAACGAGTACTTAGTATCAAGTACTGAGTATAGAGTATATAGTATCGAGAACTAAGCACCGAATACTTAGTATTTAGTATCCAGATTTGTGTACTGCGTATCGAGTTTTAAGTATCGAGTATATATTTAGTAACACACACATAAGCATGTGATAAGCAGAGCATATCGTATATAAAATGTTTCACATCATGGCCCCGTGAGTGTTAGCCACTCTCACCCTTTTTTTTATATCAGATCTCGTAACCGTAGGCATATTTTTCACCTTCTATACAACGTTATGCAAATTGAATGTTAAAATGTTAACGCTTACACGAAAATCGACTCGAAAACCGGAACAGGGCCCTAAAAGTATATTAAATAAGTATTTGAAAATGATAAGGACGTTTCCATTGAAACCACAAAAGTTTTTTTTCACAAAAACTAGTTTTTCGACCGATCGTTCCTATGGCAGCTTTGTGCTATAGTAATCCGATTCCGACAAAACTTTGAAGAATTGTGTGAAAGCATGCCAAATAAATAAAGTTCAATTTTAAGGACAATTTCATTGAAATCAAAAAAGTTTTTCTAACTAAAACTTCTTTTCAGACTCTACTTTTCTATGACAGCTATACGATATAGATGTCTGATATCGACCAAACATAGTGAAATCATGGGAAAGCATAGCAGACTTAGAAATACGAAGTTTGGAGGCGTTTCCACTGAATACAAAAAAGTTTTTGTCACTAAAACTAGTTTTTAGACCGATCGTTCCTATGACAGTTATTTGCTATAGTCATCCGATCCGGCCGGTTCCGACATATGTGCAAAGTTTGGTGAAGATAGCTTTAAAACTGACGGAGGAGAAACAGACAGAAGGACAGATCAACTCAGCTCGTCATGCTGATCAAGAATATATACTTTATGTGGTCGGAGATGCTTCCTTCTATGCGTTACAAACATCTGGACAATCTGCAAGGGTATAAAAACTATTTTGTTTTCAATGGAGGCTGCAAGGGTATACAGAACTTCGGCAGAGCCCAAGATAACTTTCCCCTATTTTTATACTCTGTACCAAAGGTACATAGAGTATAATAAGTTTGTGCAAAAGCCATGTCCGTCTGTCCGTCTGTCTGTCCGTATGAAGGCACAGATCTCAGAGATGGTAAGAGATTGAGGTTTGACATGTATGGGACTTATGCTTCTTATACTTGCAGGCAGATCAAGTTTATTTTTAATTTTTGCCACGCCCCCTCCCGCCCCCGCAAATTGGAAAAAACATCAAATCTCCCACAGTTTTATAGATAGAAGGTTCGTTCCTTCTGGACACATTTAGAAATTAGGATTAATAATCGATCCGCCAAAGATCGGATGAACGGTTGTCGAGTTATAATGAAAAAAAAAAAACAATTATGGGCAGCACCGGTGGCAACGGTGATGGGCAGCACTTCACAGGTACAGAGTATGTTATAGTCGGGCTTGACCGACTTTCTTTCTTGTTTTTATACCCTGTTCCCATTGAAAATGGGAAAAGGGGGATCATGAAGTTGTGCAAAAGTATGTAACAGGTAGAAGGAAACATTTGCGACCCTATAAAGTATATATATTCTTGATCAGCATCAACAGCCGAGTCGATTTAGCCCTGTCCGTCTGTCCGTCCGTCTGTCCGTATGAACGCGTGTTTCTCAGAGACTATAAGAGCTAGAGCCACAAATTTTTGAATGTAGGTAGGTGTATACCCGATTCAATACGAGTTTGTTTCAGATTTGGAAAATTTCTCCCCCTCCCCCCTTTAAGCGCAAAAACTGTCAGAGCCACAATTTTTAAGATAGACCTTCCAAACTTTATATATAACAAGTAAGGCCCAATATCTATCTATTCACTAAGATCGGACAGTAAACACCGAAGTTATATACGAATCAATTTTGCTTGTGGGAGAGAGGGGGGGTCTTGCATTGTCAGTTATCGCGCGCGGCCGCATGCCATGCGTGTGTGCGTATGTTAGAGTGTGTGTATATGTTCATGAAAACACAAGAAGTCAAGGGAACAGGGTATTTTGTAGTCGGGACACTCGACTACAGCTTCCTTACTTGTTTTTTTTAGTGTACCAAACAGAAGGAACTTTTCAAATGTAATCCGAGTGAAAGTTCTGCCCCGCCCTTACCTGTTGTTCGCCCTTCTGCTGTTCGGCCATGCGATTGAGGTCACGCGACAGTCCCACACCAGAAATGGCCAATGCCAGCGTGCTGCTGGCTATGCACACCAGACTCAGAGCCAGAAACGCCGTCTGCGTCTTGCGCATGCTGACCACTCCCAGAGAGCCAGTCACGGCGGCTATTAAACCCGTCCAAATGCCACAGCCGGCCATCGACAAGGCCGCCTCGCGCACTATCAACAACGCACCCAGCGCCACCAGAGATACGGCCAATATCAGTTGCAAGGTGCCCAGTACAATTTGCAGTGGAAAGGCCGAGCAGCATTCATTGCTGGCCCTACGCTTGCGCCGGTCCTTCGAGGACAGTGTGGAGCCGGCGCCATCGTCACCACCAAAGCTGCTGCTGCCCCCAGCTCCTTCCTTGTACTTGATAAACTCGGGCGGACAGCGCTGCTTCTTGCTGATGCGCGAGTCCAACGTGTTGGCTGTGGTGCTCTTTGACAGCTGGCTGGGATTACGCATTGCCATGGCATCCTCCAGCTGCTGCTTGAACTCCTGATGCGAAATCAGTTTGGGCTGCTGTTCCACCAAAGAGGCGGCGGTCAGTGTCAGCGTGGGCAACGGTTTCTCATCATAGACTGGACTCGAATAGATATGACTCTGGGCATCCTGACGTGCCTGCTCCTGATCCTGCTGCAGCATGGCAATTTGTGAATTGGTTAGACTGTCGCCAGCCTTGACATTGGTGGTATTGGTGCTCTGCTCAATGGTGGCCACCTGTAGAAGCTCCTCTCGATTTAGACTGCGATCCACTATGGTGTCCAGGCTGGCTGTGGTGGAATCATGCGAGTCTATGGTGCGGGCCGGTGAGGCGGAGTGCCGGCCTTGTGGCTGCTGCTGCTGATTGCTGGTCTCGGTCATGATGATGGGGATGAAGTCACTGGTTCATTGACAAGCTGACAGAAGAAAGTAAGTAGAAAGAGAAAGGTTAGTATGAGACGACAATTTTGTTGGCGGAAAACTTTAAGAGTTTGTTGTCCGGGTACGGTGGGCCGAGCAAATGAAGAAGAAAAGAGCACAATTCGCAAAGAATTAAAGAAACACTGAATGTAAAATGAAACCGCTGGTGTTTTCATTGAACCAAGAAACCAAAAATTAACAATTCCATTGAAGACTGTTTCCAGACCATATACTTAGAGCAGGGATGCAAGCCGATTCTAAACAGGACCGAATCGTGAGTGAAACGTTTATTCTAGCCAGTCTCTTCGAAAATGCTGAACCACACCGAAACGCAAAAAACAAAACGCTTCTATTCTGTTCAGTTCACTGACGAGTCTTAAGTCGAAACAATTTTGGGAACTTTTAACGTGACGACAAGTGTTCCTGTTCATCTCCTGCAATTGACCACGGACCTCCTAATATGCCTGTCATAAGAATGCATTCCTTCTTTGGAAGTTGCTTATTGATTTGTGTGCGTATCCCATTTCCTTTACAGGACGATATTCTCAGAATTCTGTCATGCTTCTTCGCCTTAATTATAAGATTCGGAGGAATTAGGGGCGATTCTTGAACCTTTGTTTGCCTAATATTTTGATATTTATTTGAGAGCATTCCAACCACGCTCTTAACTACATACATCAGTCAAGAGCGAGGAATGATCAAAATAGAATAGCTAATTATTTCGAAAGAATCAAATTTTTCAGTCGTCGAAAAACATCTTTTGATATAACTGATCGACTTCATAATTTTACCGTGAATAGTTAATATCATAGCTCGCCAAAAGCTTATTACACTTTTTTCAATGCGACCAGCTTCAGTGAAAAACAGAAACAAACGCAGCACAAGCGGTCTCTCACTAAGCTGAACAGTTTTTCTCTCACCTCATGTGTTTTCTGTTACGTGTTTTCGGTTGAGCAAAACAAACGATTTGGTCATCCGACAACCTCCGACAGCAGCTGTTTTGAGCGAGCGCGCACTAAACAACTGTCTGCAAATGAGCAGAACACAATAAGTGTATGCGAAAAGGGTATTATAAAATTGTCCGGATGTTTGTAACGCATAGAAGGAAGCATCTCCGACCACATAAAGTATATATATTCTTGATCAACATGACGAGCTAAGTTGATTTAGCCCTGTCTGTCTGTCCGTCTGTTTCTATACTATCTCCTCCGTCAGTTTAAAAGCTATACTCACCAAACTTTGCAAGAAGTCTTTTGGTACAAACACGCTGCACATTTGTTGGAACCGGCCAGATCGGATGACTATAGCATATAGCTGTCATAGGAACGATCGGTCGAAAAACTAGTCTTAGTGAGAAAAACTTTATTGTTGTTTTTGGAAACGTCTCCAAAGTACGTATTTCTTAGTTTACTATCCTTTCCCATGATTTCACTAAGTTTGGTTGAAATCGGATGACTATAGCATATAGCTGCCATAGAAACGATCGGTCTAAAAACTAGTTCTAGTGAGAAAAACTTTTTTGTTTTTATTGAAAACGTCCTTATCATTGGCATACACTTATTTGATATATTTACACAATTCTTCAAAGTTTGGTCAAAATCGGATGTCTATACCACAGGAACGAAAAACTAGAAAAACTAGTCGAAAAACTAGTTCGAGTGAGGAGAACTTTTTGTTTTTTGATGAAAACGTTTTTTTATTGGCATATTGTTATTTTAAATACTTTAACATATTTCAACAAAGTTTAATCAAAATCGGATGTCTATAGCATATAGCTGCAGTATGAATAATCGGTCGAAAAAATAAGTTTAAGCAAAAAAAACTTTTTGTTTTAAGGGGGAAAACACTTTGCGGAAAAAAATTTTCGACTTTTTTGCATATTTAGCTTGGATATTTGAGAATATCGTCCCAAAATTTTTGAAATTCGAAATACTTTAGAAGATATAGCCCTTAATGACCCAAAGTGACCCGATTTTCCAGCAACTGCAAACTTTAAAAGCGTTTATTTCGAAACCACGTTTTCAAACTGGTGGCCACGATTCAGAGGAAACCAGTGGACCGATTTTGCTCCGAAGGGCTTATGACGCAGAATTGTCGTCGCTATCGTTCGGCCCTCCAACTTTTGGATACCTATATTTTAAGTGTACTTTTTTACACTACACTACAAAAAAAGAAAAAATTTTTGTTTTCAAATGTCCGCCATTTTGTCAAAAAAATTTTCAATTTGTTTTCGGAGTGCCGAACGATAGCCACATTAGTTCTAAACATAACCGCATTTTTTTTTTTTTTCTCGATCATCCCAGTGCTGCAACCATGGTCACCATGTGGGCACCTTTTTTTTATTCATCATTTTTCGGAGGCCGATAACTTTCTGAACGGCCCCTCATATTGACAAGAAAAAAATTTTTGTATTTTCCTTTCATTCATTAACTATTTAATTAAAAAAACAAAAAATAAAAAAATCTCTTATACTTTTTTTCTGGAATTTTTTTAAAAACCATCTACTTTTTGCTCATCGCAAAGTGCATGTTCCAGGATTTAAATTTCCCCCCAAGGAGAAAAAAAAAAAAAAAAGTCTTTGCTCTGAGTGCAACCGAATTGTGCAAAAACAGAACTGAAACTGCCTTTCGCTCCCTTTTTTTGTTGTATCCGTAACCAAACTGTGTTGAGTGTTGAGAGTATTTTTCGAGCTCTGGTTTTTAATAAAACTGTCATATAAAGTGCGCTTTTAAGGATATTCAAGAGTTTAGTTTTAACTCCTCCTTGAGGCACCTTAACCGATTGTACGATGAACGCGATTTTTTGATATTACGTTACCAAAGACCCTGTCGGTGTTTGCTGAATTTTAAAGACTTTTCTCTTGAACCATTAAAAATTAAGTTGAAATTATTTTTCTTTGTGTTGCTAATTAGTTCAAAAATATGGGAAGCCAACGAATCTTTTCACCAAAGGAAGTTAAACAGTTGCAAATGGTGTCGCAGAGCGTGGTATGTCCTTGGCTAAAAGCTATGTTAGTGTCACAACTTTGAACACTTTAAAAACAAAAATATGACTTACCGAGCAGATTTGAGGGTAAAGAGCTTTAACATAAATTGTGTTCTTGGCATTTTTCGGTTTGCCTTACATTCGAAAATTTAAGCAGCCTCCCAAAACTGCTTCTAACAGCTCCTGTGCTTCCGCCAGCCTGCTCTATTTTCCGCATTTGTTCAACAGTGATTCGAGGTCTTAAGTAGGTTTTTTTTTCGTTTTTCTTGGTACTTTTCGTCCAGACTTAAGAAAATGTCACATAGTAGTCCCATTGAACGGTTCTCAATGAGCACACTTAACCAAAATGCTGCGGTATAACGGGCTATCTCAGAATATATATGGGATTTAAGCATTTTTGATAGATTAAAAAAAGTCGGGACGCTATCCCTAAGGAAGGGCTCTACACCAACCGGTTCGGGTTTTTGGGTCCCTCAAACCGAACCATGAAACGAACCTTCTAAACCTAAGAACTTGCGAGCCTTTACCAAACCGGACCTCATCAGTTTGGAAAAGTTTTGGATTCAAAAAAGGTCTTTCGTCACTTACGACAAAGTTTGGATATTATTTTACACTTCAATTTGTTTTATTTATAAATCAACTTAAAAAACACTTCAGGGGGGAATTGGCTTAGAACTGAATCATCTGTCCCTTGCGCTTCTTGCCGCTGCCCAACTCGAAGTGCTTGCAACGCTTGAGAGGAGTCTGCTTGCGGTACTTGCACTCAGTGCATTCCATACGCAGCACAATTTTCTTGGTGGTCTTGGCCTTCTTTTGAAGATGGGCTTGGTCTGACCACCGAAACCCTGCTGTTTCCTGTCGTAACGCCGACGGCCCTGAGCACCCTTACGCTCCTTGGACTTCTTGTACTGCGTCACCTTGTACTGCGTCACCTTGTATTTTTTTGCAGAAAGTGCGACGTTGTTTTGGTACATTCACCATCTTGACATATAGGAAAGCACAAATACGGCGAAATTATAAGCGAACCAAGTACAGAAATGGGTTTTTTGGCATTGGCATATCTTTTAAAGTTACACACAGAGAAAAGCAGAACGAATTATTTAGGCAAGAGCGCTCTGAAAAAAAATCTTTTCGTTCTTGAACTGTCAAGAACTTCGCTCTTAAAATCGAGTTAAATTCGTTCTCAGTTTAGGATTTTTCGGCGAGGGGAGTGAGGTAAAGAGTTTCTTTAGAGGAGAGGAGAGCAAGCATATTGGAGATAATAGCGTTCAGTCCTCTCCCTTAGTTTCGGTTTTTAAGGGGGTGGGGTGTGTGGGGATACGCCTTCGATATTTGCACTCATGTTGCTTTGGAATTCTCAAGCAGTTATGGCATTGCTGGCATAGAGAGACGGCTGTTGGAGTAACAGTTGACAGGAAAAGATTGCTGCTGCTTTTTAGTGTTGTGTGTACCTCGAGCCGGCTAAATCTTGCTACATACTTTGACAATTAATTTTCTATGAAGAATATTTAAACAAATAAGAAAAAAAAACTACTAATTTTAAGTTGTTGAATTGGAATATGGGCGCCCTTAATTTTGAATCTGTGGAGCTCTTGATTCAAAAGTGAACGATCTTTCTCTCAAACCTGATGAGCTCTTCAAACAAGAACGACCATTCTTGGCTTTTTTCAAAGCACTTTAGCGCTTGACTTAAGAATTTTTCGTACTTGGTTCAAGTATTAAAACTTTTTGATCAAGAAAAACAGGATCCAAAATTTCGTATATATTTAAGAAAGAGTCGGTATAAGACAGGGCTCTAAGGGTGTACATTAGGTGGTACTGTTGGTGTTACAAAACAGAGATGAGTTTTGGCATTTAATCGATCTGCCGAATCTTTGAAACTGCAGAATAAAAGCTTGACTACTTTCATTATAGAAATAACAAAATAACAAAACTTCAAGAAATTTTCTAGCAATTTGTCCTACATTATGTACATATTTCTTGTTTCAAGTATTTTTTAGCATTCTTTTTTTTGTACATTTTCGTCTCTGAAATGGCAAACCAGCAGACAACTTTAATGGAATGCAGGTGGTTTACCTCTAAACACAAATCAAACTCCCAGCAGCCCACCCTCCTCACTCCTTTTGGTTAAGGTCTCGTTTTGTTTTTCATTTTATTGTTTAATTGCCAACAAAAGTGCGAACCGGTTGGGACAAATGTCAAGGCAGCAACAACGACAACAACTAGAAACTGTCACATTGAGAGCCAGTTGCGGTCTTTGCAAATCAATTTATGTATGAAAAACCAGAACATGAGTCTGCGGGCTCGATTATGTCAACGATTATGCGATGGATTTTCGATTTTTGACAGATCGTTTTCAGTGTGATAATGCGCGCACCTTTCTAAAAAAAAAAAAAAACAAAACAAAAGACTTAAGTAACGAACTTGCCAAATGGCCACAGGCGTAATTGGTGCGCTAATCTTTTAACCAATAAGGTATACCAAATTTTAAATTAAAGCCATTAAAAACGAAAAAATAAAGTGGAAAGTAGATTTACAGTGTTTAGACCAACCAAGAACCGCTAACGGCCGGCTTAGTAAACTATACAACCCGAAGGATAGGATTAAAATGGCTTTAAAAGCATAGGCGTTAAAAAATGCATAGAGAAAGCACTTAAAACACTTCCTTGAGGAGCTTTAATCCTTCTGCAACTGGAAATAGAGCCTTCCCGAAATACTACAAAATATCTTCCATTCAGGTAGTTTTCCAATCCCTATACTGAGGATTGGGAATTGCTTTTTTTGCTTTATTCTTTTACAGGTTTTTGATGGAATTGACAACAAACAAAGAAAGAATAACAAACACTTTTGGTATCCTTAACATGCTTCTAAAATAAGCAGCTCTTTTGCCCTTTCCCACAAAGATGGAGAATCTCCCAGACGGAGAACAACAGAACTATAAAAATAAAAGGCATAACGACGACTTAAAATAACTCTATTGGAACATCATAGAACCAAGGAAACGCCTACAAGAAAAACCAAAAAAAAAAAGCTTTAAGGGTTCCTCCATTTCACCAAGTACTCTCAAAGTGAAGATTTGTATACTCTGTACGAAAGGTACACAGACGCAGGCAGCACTTTACACACCTTAACACAAACTTTACAGGGTCGTGTTTGACCAATTTTCTTGCTACGCCTCTATTCAATTAAAAACTCATGAGATTTTAAACTGATCGACCCTTTTAATACATACAGTGGCTCGCAGCTTATTTCGTGCAGTCACCTAAAAAAAGTTCAAGTCGTTATTCCTGCTAAGCTAAGAAAGATAACAGAAAAATTTGAATAGGGAATATTAACATGTTTATTAAATGAATGCGATTTTCTTAATCATAAAAACAAAACAATTATTCAATAAAAACAAAATGTGCAGGCTTTTTTCATGCCGCAGCTTATTTCGTGCAGTTCATTCCACTTAATTTAATTTTTGTAATTTAACAGCAAATATTTTGTGTGTCCTCCTTTCTGGTTCAGGACACCTTTCAGACGATTTCCCATGGAACAAACCAACTTTTTAGTGGTCTCCACTGGAATTTTTTGCCATTCTTCCATAAGTACACTTTTCAGGTCGTTTTTGTTTGAAATCTTCCTCTTCCTTATAGCAATGTCCAATATTTCCCATAAATTTTCGATCACATTTAAATCTGGAGACTGTGCTGGCGTTATGACGACATGGGGGCAGTTCCAGACAAGCCAAGCCTTCACAATTCCTGCTGAATGCTTCGGATCGTTGTCCTGATAAAATCGAAATCGATCGCGTATGCCCAGTTTTTCAGCAGTTTGCAGCAGGTTATCCTTTAAAATGTTAAGGTACATTTTGGCATCCATGATGCCATCAATGAAAATGAGGTTGCCCACGCCAGAGGCTGCCATACAGGCCCAAACCATGACGTGACCCCCGCCATGTTTGACCGTAGGTTTCAGGTGCTTGTTTTCGAGCTCTGTATTTGGTCGCCGCCACATAAATTGTCGTCCATCTGAACCAAAAATGTTGAATTTGGACTCGTCAGCAAAAATAACGTCATCCCAGAATGAAATCGGTAAAAGGATGTGCTCCTTTGTAAACTTTAGCCGAGCAGCAATATTTTTCTTACTGATAAACGGCTTCTTCCGTGCTACTCGACCATTAAAGTTATTATCGTGCAGCACACGGCGCACCGTATCAGGACTGCACTTCTTGCCCATCTCGTCCTCGACCTCTGCAGCTATTTTTGGGGCCGATAGCTTGGGGTTTTCCTTAATTTTCCGGACAATACGGCGCTCTTCATGTTCGTTGAAAATTTTATTAGGAGCTTTTCGGCCTTTATCTTCAGTACGGTTCTCTCGGACAAACCGTTGGATGATTAGGGATATCATTTCTGCAATGGCCCGCTGACTTTTTCCACTTTTAAAGTGTTTAAGCACAAGTTCGCGCTGCTCAATGGTTGTGCGTGGTGCCATTTCGGTAATTCCCCTGTATCTCTTTATATTAGTGTGACCAAGCTCGGAAACTCATAAAATATATATTTGTTAGTATTTTAAATGATCAAATAATAAAAAAATCTGCGATTTTTAAGACTAAATGTTCAATTTTTTGAATTTAAATATACTGCACGAAATAAGCTGCGGCATAAAAAAAGCCTGTACATTTTGTTTTTATTGAATAATTGTTTTGTTTTTATGATTAAGAAAATCGCATTCGTTTAATAAACATGTTGATATTCCCTATTAAAATACTGCATTTATATTTTTCTGTTATCTTTCTTAGCTTAGCAGGAATAACGACTTGAACTTTTTTTAGGTGACTGCACGAAATAAGCTGCGAGCCACTGTAGATGACTATTAAATTTTCACGATAATCCATCTCATTTTACCATTTGCAAAATTTTGCGATTTTTTGGACCGTTCGATCGGCGCCTCGTACCTAGCCTTCTTTATGATAAATTAAACCAGGGACCGGAAAAAAAACGCAATCACATTTCAATCACAATCAAGGGCGGAACGCGCAGCGCCGCGGCGCGCCGAAGCACAAAGAGTTCTTACTATCGGTGTGTCGACTGCGCTGCTTTGAGAGTTTGCCTTTGTCCAGTAGATAGCAACGCGGCCCTGTACTAAACTCATATGAGAATCATGCGATTCCAAATATTCACCAAAAACAACAAGTGATGTTTAATTACCCACCAAGCATTTGGATGATCATTTTAACCAAAATCCACTTGATGAGTCTTTTTCGAGCCCTTTTGATGATTAACTGGAGATTATTTTAATTGCGATTTAAAGAAAAGTCGTGGAAGATATAGTGAAAAAGGCGATGAATGCACTCTATGCATCCCAGAAGATGCAGCGGCAGGCACTGGTCTGTATGAAGGGGGCATAAGAACACATCTTAGGTGTCAACTGCCTGAACATTCAAGCACGCCTTATTTCACAAAAGACTGCTCAACGTCTATGTGCGTCACGCACCATGGCGCTACGAAGCTATGGACCCAGCATGGTTGGTAGAGAGATCAACAGTAGCACGAACTACATTATCCCAAAAAGCAACACAGTTCTTTACAGCCCTGTAGTTCATTCTCTAACTCTTCGTAGTGAGCACTCGCCACCAGACCAACCCCCAGCCAAGTATTTGCCTAACGAATTTTGTATGGGAATGTCCGGAAAATGTACCGATCGGTACGACCCTGCATTACCAGTCGTTAGTGTTGTGGTCGGTGCACACTATAGTTCACGTACTAGACTAGCGTTGTGATGCATTACCTGTCGTTAACGACGCGACTGATACCAGTGATGCATCAGGTCGTTAGGCCTGGTAGTGCCTACACAGCTGATCTACAGGATGGATCTAGGAGTCGGAGTCGCCGTATACAGTGAAGAGCCACAAATGAAGATCTCTTACAAAATGACAAACCACTGCACCATATTCCAGGCAGAAATATTCGCGATAAAAAAAAAAACAAAAGAGTTAGCAAAAACACATGCTGCAAACAACCGCATAAATATCTACGTAGACAGCCAAGCGGCAATCAAGGCAGTGCAGGGACACTCCATCAACTCCAGAAGTGTCCTGGCGTGCAGGGAAGCAATAGATTCCCTCTGCATCTCCAGAAAGGTGTAAATCTATTGGATTCCCAGCCACCGATGGAAATGATGGGAATCGATGCAATTAAAATGCCAGACAGTCTTTAAAAAGCCGGAGTCGAACTCGGCCAAGAAGAAACACTGAACAAACAGAATCTAAACAGCAAGATGAAAAATATAGCAGAGAAAGAAGCAGAGGTTAAGTGGAAAAACACAGCCGGATGCATGGTTGGTGTCTAAAATTAAGACAAGAGATAAGAAACTCACGCACTATCTGCTACAGCTTCAAAGAAAAAACTGTATGCTGCTTATAGGCATACTAACGGCACACAGCCTAGCAGCCGCTCATGCGATAAAGATAGGCATTACGACATAGAACACCTGCAGGAAATGAAAGGAACTTGGAGTTGCAAAAACTCTAGAACACCTCAATTGCAGCTGCCCAGCAATCGCCAAGATAAGATTAAAACTTCCGCACACCCCACGGCTGGCTCTTTGGAAGAATCGGCCAAGAGGACCCCCCAAACAACTATTGGCAATCGTCAAAGATCCTCCTGGATTTCCGAGTCAAATGGTACCCAAACAAGCGCCCGGTCTCATTAAGCTCCATGATTGAAAATGATTGGTCGAAAATAAGTCGAAACTGATCAGAATAACGTGTTATAAATGACTTTTTAAGAAGAGTTGGAGCTAGGGAACCATTTTCTCTCGACAAAAGTATCGTATATGTTTAGAAAACGGGTGTATCGAAAAGGACTTGAATGTGAACGGAAAATTCAGAAAATGCTAACTGCACTGAGAAAAAAAGGATTTTAAAAAATATCCATTTGCTTGTTTCCGTATCTATTTGGACTGGACATATCTTTAATATCTTTAATAAGAACAAGTAAGGGAGCTGCAGTCGAGTGTCCCGACTACAAAATACCCTGTTCCCTTGATTTCGTGTGTTTTCCTTTACATACACACACTCCAACATACACACACAACATACACAAAACGCATGGCATGCGGCCGCGCTCGATAACTGACAATGCAAAACCCCCCCTCTCTCCCACAAGCAAAATTGATTCGTATATAACTTCGGTGTTTATTGTCCGATCTTAGTGGTCTTTTCAGAACAGATAGATATTGGGCCTTACTTGATATATGTAAAGTTTGGAAGGTCTATCTTAAAAATTGTGGCTCTGGCAGTTTTTTGCGCTTAAAGGGGGGAGGGCGAGGAATTTTCCAAATCTGAAACAAACTCGTTTTGAATCGGGTATACACCTATCAACATACATGTGGCTCTAGCTCTTATAGTCTCTGAGAAACACGCGTTCATACGGACAGACGGACGGACAGACGGACAGGGCTAAATCGACTCGGCTGTTGATGCTGATCAAGAATATATATACTTTATAGGGTCGCAAATGCTTCCTTCTACCTGTTACATACTTTTGCACAACTTCATGATCCCCCTTTTCCCATTTTCAATGGGAACAGGGTATAAAAAGGATATTTCAAAATATCCATTTGATTTATTCCGTATCTATTTGGACTGGACATGTCTTTAATATCCTTTTAATCAGGGATTAAAGCCGAAACAAATTTCTGTTTCGGTCAAGGCATTTATATCGGCTGAAAGCCTTTTTTTAACTGTTTAGGAAACGGACAGGCAACCTCGGTCAGTTTCCCACAATATAATCTCAACCGAAATATACCTATGGCCCAAGATAAGCAACCCAACCGATACCGAATCATCCAACGGAGCTGAAAATTGTCCAAAGAATATGAAAAATTATCATCCTTTGGACGATTTTCAGCTCCATTGGATGATTAAAAGGATATTAAAGACATATCCAGTCCAAATGGACCTTTTTTGAACGCATTGAAGCAAGCATCTCCGACCATATAAAGTAAAGTCTGTTTCGATGCTATTTCCACCGTCAGTTTTAAAGCTATCTTCAACAAACTTTGCATGAAGTTTTTTAGTACAAATACGCTGCACATTTGTCGGAACCGGCCGGATTGGATGACTATAGCATATAGCTGTCATAGGAACGATAGGTCGAAAAACTAGTTTCAGTGAAGAAACCTTTTTTGCTTTCAATGAAAACACCTCCAAGCTTGGTACTTCTAAGTTTCTATGCTTTCCCATAAGTCCATCAAGTTTGATCGAAGTCGGACATCCATATGTCATAGAAAAGTAGAGTCGGAAAAGTTTTCTTAGCTAGGAAAACTTTTTTATTTTCAATGGAAACATCCCTTACGTTAGCATATATTTATCTTATATACTTTTACATAATTCTACAAGGTTTTGTCAAAATCGGATGACCATAGCATTTAGCTGCAGTATGAATGATCGGTCGAAAACGAAGTTCTAGTGAGAAAAACTTTTTCGTTTTAAATGGAATCGCCTCAAGTAAGTGTGTTATGCTTTTTCATGATTCCACTAAGTTTGGTCGAAGTCGGACATCTATATAGTATAGCTCCCATAGAAAAGTAAGGTCCGACAAGTGGACAAACTGCAACGGTATACAACTTTCGTCTACTTTTTTATGTGTGGGTTTCTGTAGGTGCATTGTATTATCGTTCATAAGTTTCTGCTGTTCGTTTGACCGATGTTATGACAATGCTGTGATCATCGGGTGGCATTTGTTCCAACGAAGTCGTAAACAGTTTGAAGAGCTCATTGTGATCGTGTAACATTTGCTGTAATTGCTGGACTATTTCTCTTTTCGTTGTATTAAAGATAGCACATCACTGAGTTACATTATCAAGTCAATCTTAAAAAAAATAATATTTATAGATTTGTTTGCGGCAACAGCGATCCAGCAAGATGAAAAACATCTTGATGTTTGGCGAAAAAGGTTCGAACTAGAAGTTCTTTATCAAATTTAACTGCATTACAATGCTGACAAACGACAGAGATTTGACCGACGAACTGATGTGAGCGTTGAATGATTGGCTCATATCGAAAGGCTGCGCGCTCAATGATCACTTAAGAATTTATTGTTGTCGACGTTGTCGCACTTTGTAATCTTGCTTCATCAGTTTGCCGAGCATCTTCTGCTGATTCCCTTTCAATAGCACTTTTCTCTTCCGTTCGACCAATGTTACCATGATCTCTTCGTAAAAAAATTGAAAACAACTCGAAAAACAAAAAAAAATGGTAAAAAACAAATGCTGAGCTGTGAAATGGAATGACCGCCTACTGCGCCACTTGTTGAAGTGTAATTGAATTGAACTGAAAAATGAAATGTGCGTCTACAGCGTCACCTGTTGAAAATTTTCCGACTTCTCTTTTTTCCTTAGCTTAGCAATCACGAACAAACCTGCCGTTGGAACTATCCAAATTTGGTCCAGTCGTTTTCAAGTTTTGAAGCACACTAACAGACCACGATCCATTTTTATATAGATGTAGTTTTCCATAGTACCAAAATAAATTATTATCTTTGTGTCAAGTGTCATAAAGTCATAAACTATTTTAAAATATAAGCAGCGTTTTATTTTAATGTTTTTTTGTTTTGTCAGTCAGTAACGTCAACTAGGTCAAGCACAAGACAATGTGATTTGTTGTAAATGTTGTTGAGTGCTTAAGAAAGTTGGCACTGCAGTTGGATACTTGAACAAAAGTTTTCTGTTGACTTTTCCAACGTCCGGCAGTTTTCATTTTCATTTTCACTGTCGAGTGACGCCTTGACAGCAATTACGCCTAATTGGCCAAACAACAACACAAAACACTTCAAGCAACCAAACGCTCACTTGTCAATTAGCATAAGCCAAATTGTTGTTAATGTTTGAAACTGCGGCTGCTGCATTAATTCCCACACTCTGCTGTGGCGGCAGCAACAGCAGCCGCAGCCGCAGCAGCAGCAACCCACCCAAGCACAACCAAAGGTTTTTGCCAAATTGCAGCATTGGAAAATGTCGATAAATAAGCAAAACAAAATTGAAAGAACGAAAATTATGATACTCTGTCAAAAAAGCAATTGGTCGGTTGACCCAATGCTGTTGGTTTTTCTGAAGGCTCCAAGCTAGCAGCTCCAACCCCCCATTAAGGCATAACGAGCTGGGTCAGTATGTCAGCTTCTATGAAAACACCTCCATCAGCTTGTACAAAGATTTAATTTTAATCCAGATTGAAAATCTCTTTTTCAAGAGGCATGCAATTTGACAAAAATAATATTGAAATTCCTTGAAATAAGATTGAAAATCTTGAAAACATGATTTATAATTTTTCAACTTATTAGCTCTCCTGCTGTTCTCTGTTAAGCTCTAATTAAACGAGAGCGTAAGTTAAAGTCGGTCCTGACCGACTTCCGTACACCTGTTACTCAGGGCAATACATGTTAATAAACAGAGCATTAACATTTATGTGACCATTTCAACATTATGTGAGAAAAAAAGCGCATGTAGCGCCAAAAAGTATGCAACGTTTTTATAACCTTTATAACTTTGTCATTTATTATCCTATAATCAGCGATAATTGATACATAGAGATGCGTCACTTCGCTTTATCAAACTTGGTACTGATAACGATTGAGTGGCGACGTTAGGTCCTACCAACAAATTACACGCAAAATTGAAATTCTCTCATTTCGCTCTCTGAGAACCCGAGCAGCATTGCGAGTTGAGAGAGGACAGCCGAACGCAATGCGACGCTCAATTTGCAGGCGTTGTGTGCCTAGAAAATCAGGCATACACGCATATACATATGTGTAGGTATGTGTCACATTTGTTTCATATTTGCGCATTTGTTTTTTCTTCTTTTAGTCTGGGCTCAGTTGGGAGCAGTTGACAACAACAATAAAAAATCAACCACCAGCCAGCCACACATTCCATATATGTATTTGTTTTTGCAGGCGTCTGCTTCTATGCGAAGCGAAGTCAAAAGTCAAAAGTTCGAAACTTCCGCCAATAAAAAATAACGATAATTTTGTTGGCTGAAAATTCTATCAAAAACCGTTCATCAGCAGTCAAACACTTTTATTCGGGGGTGTCCTGCAAATCTCTAGAGATTTTGTCTTCGGTTGGTTTGCAAATCGCTCGGAAAATCCGTCGGTGTCCCAGAACTTCAAGAGATTTCATTTTCTTAGTGGGAAAGGGAATTGGTCCAATTGGGTTCAAAATAATTGTCCATCTCACAAAACAGGGCTGCATCACGCGCAAAAAAATTTCCCTTATATTAGTTTTGAATTAAAATGATGTTAAAGGGAAATCTGTTAGTAGTTGCATAAGTTTAATGATTCATGCTAATATTATAATTTAAAGTAAAGTCGCGTTACCCAAAATTAACATGAAAAATTTAAAAATATTTGCGCGCCAATCATTGAGCAGAATTAGCCAGCCCTTGGCACGTTTGTTGTTGTTGAATTTCCCATGCGGCGCTAGTGAGGCCGGTGGCGCCATCTAGTGGCATGACGGTTTTGATTGATATGGCAGCCTTCGGTTGGTTTTGCGAAAAATGATTAACAAGCTAATTTCAATATTAAATCAAATTAAACATGTTATTTATTTGATGCAGCCTATCCAGTAAAATAATGTAGTTTACATTTCCAAAACTAATTTTGCTTATCAAAATACTTTTAGCGGTGAATTTAGCAAAATCTCTACCTAAATCTCTAGAGATTTGAAACCAACCGAAAGAGGTTTCTAGGACACCGAGAATTGGTTTTGGGTTGGAATTTGGTTGGAAGAGATTTCTGGGACACCGCCGATTGTGATTGTTGATTTATGTTAGATTATTGGTGTGTGCTGGTGAACACGGCCAATGCTACTATTAAATTCAAGATCAAACAATTAAAAAATCACCTCACGGCTTTCCAGGTCGTATGAGACGCTACAGCTGGAACTAATTTTTGGCAGACACTCAAAACAAGAAGAATATAACAATAAAGATTTACAAAGGGTGATATTTTATATGCTAATTTATTTATTACTTATTGTACTTTTTTGTTGCTACTCGCAACATTCAATTTGGTTTCAACAAGTCGGCTGTGCTTGCAATCCACACAAGCTATCGATGTGGCAACGTTAAGTACATTTATTTTCTCTTCTGGAAATCAAGAAAATAAATTGCACATCAGCCGTTCAAAGCTGTTTTTTATTACATAAAATTATATATTCGTGTATTCTAGAAATCAGCGTATTATCAACAATCGAAAAGGTAAACTAAAACTTCCTGGAAATATTTTTTTTTTATTGGCAGGAATTTTTAGTTGCCCCTTTGCTGGCTACCCGGCTCAAACAAAGAAAAAAAAACAAATCTCCAAGTCAAGTACTGTAACACTTGGCTCGATTTGCTCAGCTACAGAAAGTAGACCCTTCAAGCTATTATGGTAAAACAGCTTCTTGTGTATCTCTCTCTCATCGAGAAGCATTGTGACGCAATGTACTAGCGCACCCAGAGAAATTAAATTTGAAAATAACGGCTGGCTTGATTTTGAAATGTAATGTATTGGCGCCTTTGTTCGGTAGTAATCGATAGTTATCGAAGGCTACCCTGCTCAGAGTTACGGGAGCCGTAGCGAGCAAGTGCTATAAAATGAGGGCTCCAAGCGAAACACAATTCATTCGGTCACCGTGGCTCGGCGGGTAAAGGTCAGCCTGCGAGGAAGTTTTAGTTTTCTTTTATTTTTTATTTATTTAATGCTTATTTTAATTTTGGTCTTCATTGTGCTAAATTGGAAATGTAGAGACGATTGCGTTTACGAAATTCGTTCAAAAAAAGCACGAAACCATCATTCGTGAAATTTCCCATGTCCATTATGCAAAAACGCTCCCTATCGTAGGAGCTTAGTTCCTGGTTCCAGCACCTTACCGCTTCCGATGTGCATCGAATCGTGCCCAAGTTTGCATTGCGTTTGCGAAATTCGTTCATAAAAAGTATGAAACCATCATCATTCGTGAAATTTTCCATTCCCATGTTTTCCATTATCAAAAACGCTCCCTATCGTAGGAGCTAGTTCCTGGTTCCAGCACCTTACCGCTTCCGATGTGCTCGAATCGTGCCCAAGTTTGCATTGCGTTTGCGAAATTCGTTCATAAAAGTTGAACCATCTCTAAAATCAATCGTGACATTTTCCATTCCCATGTTTTCCATTATGCTCAGAATACGCCCGAATAGTTGATTAATTAACTTAATAGCTGTTGTTCAGCGAAAGGCGAGCGTTTATAGCAGCGGCAGAGATCCCGAATAGCTTTTCTTTTACTGAAGCCATTTCTTCTACTGAGAAACCCTCCCGGGCAAGCGTCTAGCCAATCCCGAAAGTTCCACCGAGATTAAGAATTTTGCAAATATTGCGGATGGCCACCTTAATGGCCACCTTAATGGCCACCTTAATGGCCACCTCAATGGCCGCCTCAATGGCCGCCTCAATGGCCGCCTCAATATCCGCCTCAATGGCCGCCTCAGTGGCTACCTCAATGGCCACCTCCTGGTCCACGTCCAGGTCCACCTCCAGCTCGAGGTCTAGGTCCCGCACACAACCAAGTACAATGAAAATCGGCAGCCAGTTGAACTGAATATTTTTATAATTTTCCCCAGTCAGGTCATGGCCACCTTTATAATCCAGATATCTTCAACCCACTCAACCTTTACTCACCAAGGGGGGTACACGCCTGTTCACTAGAAAATCTAACAAAATTTATAGATTTTTTTGTCATCGATTTATGCTAATGAACATTATTAAGTTGTTTACATTTCCAAAACTGATTTGGTTCTTATTAATAGTTTTGGGGGTGAATTTGGCAAAATCTCTTCCCAAAACACTAGAGATTTGAAACCAACCGAAAAAGATTTCGTTTACACCGAGAATTGGTTTTGGGTTGGAATTTGGCTGAAAGAGATTTCTGGGACACCTTCGTATATGACAGCTATTCGATATATTCATCCGATTTTCATCAAAATTTGCGAAATTGTGCTGAAGCAGATAATATTAATATCTGGCAAGTTTAAACCTCTATCATTTAAATCAAAAAAGTTTTTTTTCACTTCAACTAGTTTTTCGACCGATAGATTCTATGGCAGCTATATGCTGCTTTAAGTCACACGACTTTGACAAAACTTAATGGTAAATATATGCCAATTTTAAGGACGTTTCCATTGAAAATAAAAAAGATGTTTTTATTAAGCCAAGTTATCAGTTTTCTATGGTTGCTACACTATAAAGATGTCCGATTTTGATCAAACTTAGTAGAATCATGGAAAAGCATAGCAAGCTAATCCGATGTGTTCCAGAAATCCCTAGAGATTTTGGGGTCAGTTGTTTTTGAAAACAACCAATTCAAATGTTGGTGTTCCAGAAACGTCGGAGATTTCATTTTTCGAAGTTAGCTTCGGTGTTGCTTGAAGAGAATGACAAAAAACAGCTGACTGGCAGCTATTGCGTTGTTGCTGCCATGCCAGGGTTGTAGCCATCAAGAAAAAAGTAAAATTAAATGTTGGGTTCAACTTTTGTCTGCTAATTCTAAACAATAAATAAAATTGTGTTTTTGGTATAGACTATCTTCTAAACTATAAATTATTGGGTCGTTCACTAAGTAATTTCGTTTGATGACAACAGCTTGATTTTCTTTGCAGCCAACTTTACACTTAACAGCATAACCGTTATGTATTTGAAGAGCTGATATAGTAAGGCTTGTTTGTGAAAATGTTATTAAATTTTTTGGAAAAGTTTTTGTTTGGTGCCCTATCGAAGATGGAAGATCGAAAACAGCATTTTCGGCATATTTTACTGATTTACTATCAAAAGTAATTATGTGATGTCTACGAAAATTATGTGATGTCTACGGATAAGATATGTTGACCGAACGCCAATGCCAAAATTGTTTTGCAAAATTTTGTTCCGGCATTTTCGATCTTGAGGATGCACCACGTCCTGGAAGGACTCTTGAAGCCGATGTGGATATAATAAAGTCGTTGGTCGATACAAATCATCGAATAACAACTCGAGAGATTGCTGAAAGATTGAATTTGTCTAACGCGACCGTTCACAAGTTCCTCATGTACTTACAGAACGAATTTGAGACCTCAAACAAGTTTGATGACTCGGCAAAAGCTTTTGCAGCTTGAATGGGATGTGCTACCACAACCCACCTTATTTTCCAGACTTGGCACCTTCGGACTATTACTTGTTCCGGTCTCTGCAAAATTTTTTGGATGGGATAACCTCCACCTGAAATCAGGACGTCACAAACCACATGTACCTGTTTTTTTTTGCCTGCAAAGATCAAAAATTTGATGAGCGTGGAATCAATCGTTTGCCCGAAAGTGGGCAAAAGGTGTTGGATCGAAATGGAGAATACATAATTTCATAAAATGTTTTACGCAATAAAAAATAGGGGAAAGTTAACTTCGGCTCGGCCGAAGTTTTGTATACCCTTGCAACTTCCATTGAAAAAAAGTTTTTCAAACTAAGACTACTTTTTGGACCTTACTTTTCTATGGGATCTATACTATATAGATGTCTGATTTCGACCAAACTTGGTATGGAAAAGCATAATACACTGTTAATTACGAAATTTGGAGGCGATCCCATTTAAAACAAAAAAGTTTTTCTCACTAGAACTTATTTTTCGACCGATCATTCATATTGCAGCTATATGCTATAGTCATCCGATTTTGATAAAACTTTGTAGAGATGTGTTTAAGTATATAAAATAAGAATATGCCAATAAAAAGGACGTTTTCTTTAAAAACAAAAAAGTTTTCCTCACTCGAACTAGTTTTTCGACCGATCGTTCCTATGGGAGCTATAAGATATAGTCATCCGATTTTGACCAAACTTTGTAGAATCGTGTGGGAGTATACAAAACAAATACATGCCCATTTTGAGGACATTTCCATTGAAAACAAAAAAGTTTTTCTAACTAAGACGATTTTTCAGACTTTACTTTTCTATGACAGCTATACTATATAGATATCCGATTTCGTTCAAATTTATTGGAATCATGGAAAAGTATAATAAACTAAGAAATACGAAGTTTAGAAGCGTTCCCCATTGAAAACAAAAAAGTTTTTCTATCTAAAACTAGTTTTTCGACTGATCGTTCCTATGACAGCTATATGCTATAGTTATCCGATCCGGCCGGTTCCGACAAATGTGCAGCGTATTTATACCAAAAGACTTCTTGCAAAGTTTGGTGAGTATAGCTTTAAAACTGACGGAGGAGATAGTATAGAAACAGACGGACAGACAGACAGGGCTAAATCAACTTAGCTCGTCATGTTGATCCAGAATATATATACTTTATGTGGTCGGAGATGCTTCCTTCTATGCGTTACAAACATCCGGACAATTTTATAATACCCTCTACAAGGGTATACAAAATGTAACATGGTTGACCCGCGAAATAGTTACATGTGAGTGGAGCGCTCAAATATGAATTCAAAAATGCCCTCGGTTGCATTGATAGCTATGCTTATTGTTGGAAGGACATTGGCGAGGGGAAAAAATCTTAGCAAGAATGTTCGAGATGGATCCAATCTACTCTTAATTTACGATGAAGCATAAGCAACTTCTGTGCAATATCCGACTGCTTTTCTTAATGACATTACGGTCTTTTTCTTCAGTGTACTCTGTTTCTCCCTTAAAAATATTTTTTTTTTCTTAAGGATCACAATTAGCTGAGAATGTTTAGTTAAAATTTTCAACGCTGCTAACTTGTCTTCTTATCGTAGTATGAAATTCCCACATATAAAACTTATCGATTAGTTTCTTAGATAACTCATTTAATTAACATTTTTATTCATATTTAACTAAGTTTTATCCTTCATTTAAGTCTATAAAATGTTAACTTTGAAATGAAAATATAAACTCAGAAAAAGTGTTTGCCTGATTTGGAATAAGTTGGCAGGTTTGCTCATTGTGGCTTCTGCTGCTCCTTGGCTTTTGCGTTGTTTTGAATAAAAATATTTTAAAACTAATGTTAATGCAATTCGATCAGTTAAGCATCAAAGTATTGATCTTTAATATTTAATTTGACTCAAAACTCTTTTTTACCAAAAAGTTGATCAAATGTCGCCACGAAATTTGCAACATTTGAAAACCAACAAAAGAGATTTCAGGTTGCTTTTGAGTTGCTAAAGGTTTGTAGAACACGCCCTAATAAATACGAAGTTTGCAGACGTTTCCATTTAAAACAAAAAAGTCTTTCTCGCTGAAACTAATTTTTACGACCGATCGTTACCATAGCAGCTATATGCTAGTCATCCGGTTCCGACAAATGTGCAGCGTATATGTATTTAAAGGCTTCGTGCAAAATTTTGGTGAAGATAGCGTTCAACTTCCACTATTTTTTTTTTTTTTTAAATTGATACAAGATAAAATCCTGGCCACCAATCCACAAAATTACTGTGCCCAAGGCCCCTCTGAGTATCTACAACCCACTGGGCGAGGGTATACAAAATGGAAATTTTTTTTTTTTTGCAAAAACCAACAATAGCAACAGGTTTATAAAGTGGCAGGTTTTCTTTCGAGTGGTTTGCTAGCGCTAGTGCTTTTTTTGGCAACGAAAGGGCAGTTGAAAAATGGTTAAAATACTCAAAACGGAAACCAAATAACCGCAAGATGGCGATGAGAGAGAGAGAGAGAGGGGGAAATGGATGTTGTCGATGAGTTTTCCTGAAAGTAAATTTGCACCGGTTTGGCAAGTCAACGGCTTCATCAGCCAAAAACCACCGCGTCGGTCAGTGGCAACTGCAACACTTTCACTTGTCTGCCCATAATTTTTGTGGCAAATTAATTTTCACACCACAAACCAAAAAAAAAAAAAAAAACAAAAACTATTGGCCGACCGTAGGATTTCCTCATATCGATTTGGGGCGGAACAAAAATAACAACTTTCGAAACTATTTGTCGGTGAGGCAAGACCAAATCATTTGCTAATCATATTGCATGCCCATAAGTTTTGGGCAATTTGCCACGCCCGCATCGCCCAAAATGAAATTGTTCAACGGTTGCCCAAAAAACGAGTGTTTGGGCTTCCACAAATTATGCACATCAAGCTTCTGCACAAGTGTCGTGTGGGTTGCCCTAAACCGTCAACAAAAATAGAGCCCAGCTGCATGACAGCTTGAGCAATGCAGTCACAACAATTGCATAACTGGGCAGAGACCATTTGGCGTCTACTTTTGACCTAGAATTGGCATAACACAAAGTTTGTTTACGGGTAACTATTTTGGGTTTACTTTGTTGTGGTTTTTTCTGAGCTCTCAGCTTAGGTGTCGGATAACAAAGTGCTCTCTCCCTCTCATCACTCGATCGATAACGAATTTCCATAGTTCAAGAAGGGAACGAACGGGACCAGACTAACAGAAACAAAAGACTTAGGCAACAAACTTGTATTTGGATTTGCCATTTACCGTTTATGGTTAACTCTTTGATTGTGTGCCTATTGACAAATAGAGCAAACTTTAGCCAAGTCGATGGGCCACGCCTCCAGACCAAAAAGAAGTCTACTCTATTGTTCTGGCAAATTTGTTTCTTGACAACGATCATCATGATGATGCAATGCCACAGTTGCCGCTAGACAAAAGCAACTCAAGTGTTGCAGCCAGCTGTTGCTCTTTATTGTGGTCGTTGTTGTTGTTGTTGTTGTGCTTGTTGCAGTGTCACATTTCACAGTTATTTGTTGTTGCACGTGCTTTTCAGATATTTTAATTTGCTGTCACGGCAGGCGGCGTTTTTAATTACCTCTCGACGTCATCCACATCATCTGATCATGCATCATATAATATGTAAGTTTACCCGTAATAGCAGCCGCAGCAGAAACTGCCGCATTTGTTGCGTGGGTAGGAAGACAGCATCTTAGCTCTTTTCAATCCGTCAGCTAGTGAGTCAGTCGGCAGTTGGTGGGAATGCAAAATTCTATGCAGAAATGGCAATAACAATAAAACAATACCCCAGCAACAAAATGCTGTTAGTGAGTTATGCAACATTGAAGGTGAAACCAGAAACCGTCAACGGTTACAAGAAGTTCATTTTCCCGGTCTGCGAACCGGTTCAGGCTCTGAACAAGCTCTTCTCATTTTGTATCTATCTTTACTTAATGCTTGTTCCTTACAGGCGTCTACACCAACGATGGATATACCTAATGGGCCGTTTTAACGAATGGCATTTGCTCTATGAACATCAACGTGATATTATTATAACACCTCTATTTATTATCCGATCCTTATGAAAATTTGAGCGATTATATTTATTGTGAATTTAAGTGAGAGATTTTAAATTTGAGATGGATATCTTAAAAATTGTGGGAGCTATTCAACATTTTTTATTGCGTGGGCAATATCTGTGTACAGATAATAGGAGTCTACATACAAAATTTGGCAGCTTTACCTTTATGCGAAGAGAGGCGGCATCGACAATAGATTACTGCCTAATCAACGGAAGGTGGCATGAAACTCTGCACGACTTCCGCGTAGAAAATGAATCACTCTCGGACCATCTGCCCATAGTCGCGCAGTGTGTATTGAAGTCAGAAACTGAAAGTGACAGCTCTAACAAAAGCAGTCTACTGCCGCAGATGAGATGGATCCCGAAAAAAGCTGAACGCTATAGGACTAGACTAAACTTAGAAATCGCAGAGCACGGAGAAGAGCTTGAGGCTAGCCAGAATGGAATCCAAGTACTAGAGAATTGCGTCAGAAAGGCTGCTAAATGTAAGGAATCTACCCGACCAGGAAATGCATTTAAAAGTAACTGGTTCAATCGACAATGCGAACTAGCACGACAGAAATCGTTTAACGCCCTAAAAACAGCTAAAAAAAAACTGATAGTACAGAAGCCAAGGCTGCTTATCATCAAGCAAATGTCGAGTATAAAAGTTTGTGCAAAGAAAATCAAGACGATTATCAAATGCGAATGCAATTTGCTATTGCAAAAGTAAGAAGTAGCAAGGATTTCTGGACACTAGCAAGAAGGTTAAATTGAGGCACAACTCGAAAGACAGTTCAAATCGACCCAACAGTATTAGCAAACTATTTTCACGGCCTTTTATACACAGCAAGTCCCGTCAACCAATATAGCTACGCCTTACCTAAAATCACAATAAACGAGTTGGATGAGGAAATAACGACGTCGGAGGTCATAACGGCAACAGCACGCTGCACGGACAATAAAGCGCCGGGTATTGATAGAATACCAGCAGAATTTTTAAAGCACGCAACCCATCCGTTTATAGAAGCTCTAACACGGGAATATAATAAAATATATGATAGCGGACAGGTGCCAGACTCCTTCCGGCAAAATATAATCTACCCAATATTTAAGAAAGGGGATCCTGAACTGCCGAGTAACTACAGAGGAATATCATTTCAGAATGTGGCTCTAAAAATATTTGCGGCAGTCCTTCAAAAGAGACTAACAGACTGGATAGACACAAACAAAATACTCAACGAATGCCAAGCCGGATTTCGAAAAGGGTACTCTTCGGTGGATAGCATCTTTGTACTGACCAACGTTGCCAATGGGTATCTCGAACAGAGGAAAAAGCTCTTTCGATTTTTTGTGGACTTTCGCGCGGCTTTTGACACCATTAACAGAGGATCTTTAATGTACAAATTGAGTAACATCGGAATATCCACAAAGATGATAGCCGCTTTGCAAAGCATGTACGAGAAAAACAAAACAACAGTCTGGGATGGAAGTGAGCACTCTGAATGGTTTGACACTAACACAGGAGTTAAGCAGGGATGTCTGATAAGTCCATTATTATTCTCCTTGTACATAAATGATCTGCACACATATTTATCAGGCGGAATTCAAATAGGCAACATGGAATGCAAGGCACTTATGTATGCAGACGATATGGTGATCATGGCGGAGAGCGCGGACGAAATGCAGCGAATGATTGAGCAGACGGAGCGGTATTGCCGGCAATGGGGCTTATCCTCTTCCGGGATGGAAGAGGGCGACGCCCAGAAAATGAAAGATGGATGCTCGATGGCTACTCGTTGGAGGTCGTTAGCGAATACACATATTTGGGAGTAACATTAACGCAAAACATGAACTTTAAAAAACATCTGAACAAAAAACTAAAAGATTCAAAATCGGCGGTGAACAGCACATGGAAAAGCTTCATAGGAAAGAAAGGCATTGCAAATTCGGCCAAATATCAGCAATTCCAGGCAACGGCAAGAGCGATAATGTTGTATGCGGCGGAAGTATGGGGCTACCAAAGCTACGAAGACGTGGAAAAGTTGATGAGGAACTTCCTTAAAAAGATATTTAGACTGCCACTTAATACTCCAAGTTATGCACTGTATCTTGAAACTGGCTTACCGGCGATGTATCTCACCACGCTAAGAACGCACTTTGGGTATATAAGCAAAATCATGGGACTACCAGAACATCGACTGCCCAAAATAGTTGCGCTAGAAATGCTAAGGGACAAAACGCAATGTTTTAAAATGTGGCAGCAGCTCTTTAATGAGCATAATGTAGAGTGCGATGTTTTAAATATTGCTGAGTGGAATGCAGCGCAGGAGGACGTACTTGTGGCGATAGACAAACATCACAGAATTCAGTGCGAAGATCAAACTAGAAGAAGTGAATCGAGAGTGTGGTATAGACAACTCAATTACAACCTTGTAATAAATAATTACTTTAGTGAGCAATACAGCACGGAAACTATTGGAATTATTTTCAAGACCAGATGTGAATTGCTACAACTGGGTTACCGACCCCATTACAGCGATAGTATTTGCACGCTATGTAATACGCAATCGAGAGAGGATATAATCCATTTAATAGCATTATGCCCTACCCTGGCGGAATATAGAGTAGCCTATTTTAATAAACTCTACCTGGAAGAAAAGGAGGCAATTGAACTACTCAACGGGAAAAATTGGAAGGAGTTCGCCTTATACATTAAAGCTTTAATAAATTATAGAAGAAATATTATTCTGGAAAACTTTTAAAATAGAAAACTAGCAAAAAATGTAAATATCTTTAAGAAAATTCCTAATTGTTAAATTTATTTTGTTAAAATAGAAGGCTAACGGTAAACTTACCAAGCCAAAAATGAAAAATAAACAAACTACTACTACAAAATTTGGTTGCCCTAGTTTTTCTAGTCTTCAAGATGTATGTAAGTAGGTGTATAGTAGGGTGGAGTGAAAAAAAATGTAACAAGCATAAAGTAATCGTTCAAAATTTCAGCTTTAAAAAAAAATATCCTATGGTGGCGCATCAGAATTGAAGTTTTTAAAAAACTAAAATTTTAGTGGTACAAGTTAAAAACTTTTTTCATATGTTTTTACATCTTATTTCGGTATGTTTAGCATATTATTAGATATTTTATTTACGAAATCTATACATCTATATAAAAGTGAAAGTATGTTTGTATGTTTGTATGTTTGTATATTTGTATGTTTGTATTTGTGTCCCTTATGGGTGTCTAAACCGCTGAACTGATCTTCACGAATTTTTCACAGTAAGTTTATGTCGATCAGGAAAGTGTCATAGGCTATGTCTCATGTCTGTGAAATGGTCCAAAAACCGCGAAATTTGCAAAATTATACCGTTCATCCGATTGCAATGAAAATGTGGGAATGGTTGAACGCTTGCCCCGGAAGATTTCTAAGTTGAAAATATTTGCGGAAAACGGTCCAAAAACCGCGAAAATTGCAAAATTTACGTTTTCGCTAAAACTTTGGGAAATTGATCGACGCTTGCCCGGGAAGATTTCCAAGTAGAAGAAACCGCAAAATATGCAAAATGTTCGTTTGTTATAAAACTTTGGAGAATGTTTGGACTGCGCTTGCGCGTGAAGAATTCTGATTTGAAGAAATGGGCGGGAAATAGTCCAAAAACCGCGATAATTCAAAGACTATACCGTTCATCCGATTGCGATGAAATTTTGGTCAATGGTTAGACGCTCGGCCGCGAAGGTTTCTAAGGTCCAAAAATCGTGAAATTCGCAAAATTATACCGTTCATCCGATTGCAATCAATCTTTGGGGAATGAATTGAAAGCTTGCTCGGTAGTGGTTTCAAAGTTGAAGAAATTTGCAGAAAATTGTCAAAAAACCGCAAAAATTACAAAATTTGCGGTTTCATGCAGCCTGCACTAGATTGAATATAATCCCTCTCTTAAGAATCATAGGAACCCGGGCGACGCCGGGTATTCAGCTAGTATAAAAATATACTTAAAATTAAACATTTACCCCGTTCCTTTTTCGTTGAAAAAATTCATTTTTGGTATTTCCTGCCTTGCTTTTATCCGAGTACGAATAAATCCATCTCTAGCTTTTGGACCACGAACAGACAATGAAGCTGCCGTCACGAGCTTAACGCATTTCACAACAGCTTGAGTGAGGCAAGGAAATTTATAAAATTTCAGTAAACTAGTTCCTGATGAAATCAAGACCTCCATATCCTTGTTATTTTATCTCATTGTCATTGAAGGTTTCGTATTCTTCGGTTCTTCGTTTTCGATTCTTTCGCTCAATCTATTAAATTAAAATAGTTCGACGCATGAGCTTGAAGCTCTGGAAGTCGAATCTCTCGAACTTTCAATTCCTTTCTCTCCTTTCGCGCCTTCAATATCTTTCGAATATCTAGTTTCCTTATGTGGGATGCATCATTCTGTAACATAGTCAAAAAAACATTTTCTGGATGTGTAAAGAATGAATTTCTCTTCAGATCATCTCTCAAATAAAAACTCCTTTTAACCATGCTAAAAACTTAAACAGGACCGTCTTAACGAGATGACTTTGTTTTGATGTCAAACCATGTTGGTGCGTACACTTGCATGATGAGAGTGGCTAATTCGCTCAAGCTTTCTGTTCCAATATATAAACGGAGAATCCTATTCGCGCAAGTCAGCCATCGTGAATGTGCCAGTGTTCTTGGGTATCTGCTGGCCAGTTTGGTGAGATATTGCCAAACAGAAACTGCAGAGCATATTTGATAAAGATATTTCTGATTGTTGCTTAGTAAACCCTTATTGACTTTTGGTAATTCGGTAGGAATGGAATCAAAAACCTGTCGAGACTAAAGAACAAATGTCGAAGTGGTAATTGATTTGCATGCATAAAAATACCTATAAAGAACCTTGGCGTTTGCATTTACTTGTAATAGAAAATAGCAAAACTTTTTTTGTGTAAACCTAAAAAATATTATGAACGAGAAGTATCAGGCCGGATTCAGAGAAGGCTACTCCACCGTCTACAAACAAAAAACAAAAAAGTTTACAAAATTCTTATTGTCAAAGATACCCAGCAAGCAAAGTTCGGATCGCTCCAAATTATGTGTCTGAAAAGCGCCGAGCATAAGAGCGATTTTTGAGTTATATTCACATTCATAAATCAAAATAATTTAGTAGAAAATTCATTTTTGAACCGACAGGACTTTCCAAAAATCTCAAAGTCTCCGACTCCGAAGTGGTTTAGAGCAGTGATGTAAATAATAAGATTTTGCCACTTGAAAAGAGGAAATCTTTTTACTAAGAGCTGGCGCCGTCTACCATACCATACATAAGTGGTACGAGCAATTTCTTAAGTGTACTTCCTCTGAATCTACTTAGGTTTCATATTCACATCATATTTATATGCCATTTCTATCTAAATCGGGAAACGAAGGTCTGCTTGCGGTTGCATAAGGAGGTGCAGGTAGGTGTAATCGTACCTACTACCCACCAGTTGCCACCAACTAACACGTACTGTGCGATAATTGCAGGAAATGCGCGCATGCAGCGAAAGTTTTTCCTTAAAGTGCGCATATTATAAATAATAAACACGCACAACAAATGTTGCTCTAACAAGAAATCGCACATAAATATATAAATGTAATACTGCCCACTGGCTAATTGGAAGTGAAAGGTGGAAGGGGGAACGTCATCATGATTTTCCTACAAATTGGGCAAGTGGTTTCGATTTGATTCCAGTTTGTTGCACTCTTCCCATGCGTTTGCCCATATTTATCTCATGTCTCGCGTCTCGAGGCGTGCAATTATTTTGTATTAAGTCATTCCAAATGTTAATTTTCAATGCAAGACGGCGACGACCTTGCCGCCTTAATTGTACCAGAGATTGGGGCAATAGCCAATGCGAATTGTGTGCGTGCAATGGCGGTTGAGGTTGATTGTTGTTTGTGGTTGCCTGTCTCAGCCAGATTAGGCAGGCGTGCGGCATGACTTGACTTGACTTGTGTGTATTACAGTTTGACGGGAATTGACTTGTGAGTAAATAGATTATTATGTAGGCTCAATTGATGTTTGATCAACTGTAGGGGACTGAAGTCCAAGCGAAAATATTTAGTAATTATTGATGCATTTTTCATGACTTTAATCTCAGTCAAGATAGCTTTAATTGATGACCATTGCATCATTTATTAGAAAAAAATGAAGTTCATGCTGTGAGTTTAAGCTACATTTTTTCCTTTCATTTCAAATTTTTGAACTTGTTCGCCATTCGTTCCAGGGTGTCCTCGGTCAATCGCTTTGTTTTAAACACATTTCCATCTCCGTATGTTTTCTTTGTCTTGTAATTTTGTTATTTATCAATTGTTTAATTATTTCTTTGTATTAATTATGCAAAATTGAAACAGTTTGCAGTTTGTGGTCTGCCTGCCATACAAGTTGAAGCAATTCACTCCCGCACCTGTGGAATTTTGCTTGTCTGGTCTGGTCGCGACTTGAAGTTAACTAATTTTATGCAGGCATTTGGACAGGCAGACAGACAGACAGACAGACTAATGAAATGGAATGAGAATAATTATGTATGTCTGTATAATGGATTGAAGTTGTTGTTGCCCGAGGGGGGTTAACCCAAGTTGAAATGTCACAAACAATGAAAATACTTCATATTTCTGTTTTCAGTCAGCCATGGGTTAAAGGCAAAGGCAGCAGCCTTCAGAAATCTTTTTTGATTTGATGTTTTCTTTTGGAATTTAGTATCTGGCTGTTAATTTGTTGTTGTATTTACTTTTGGGATTTGAAGCTTGTGGAGAGTGAGAAGGGCGTTTGCAATACTTACTCGAACTGGCAAACCAATGACACTTGTTAATGGTTGTTGTTGTTGTTGTAGTTGTTGCTGTTATTGTGGTTGATTAAAATTTTCGAAACGTGTTTTTATTTTGTCTGTCTTCTAATTGTCATGGCAAATATTTTAGTTACGGGGAGTGGGGAGAAGTGGCAATTAATCAAAGATTCCACTTGAATAATTAGCCAACGAGACATTAGATGAAGAAATAAATAATGAGCATCGGCTGGCCCAAAGGGCAAGCAAGGTATGGGTATGGAACGTGCTTAGCAACTAAAAATCAACTATATTTTACGATTTCCAAGTGGAAGTGGAAAACCCCTAACTAGATTTCCATTTAGGAATTGACTTCTAATTTATAAAATTAAGACAAAATTGCACGCTTATCAAGAATTTGTAACCTCAGAAGTACGATCAGAAAGCAAATTCTTCCGCACGTTTGGACTGTGTGGAGATAAGTAGCCGAATTTTTCGCAGAATTTTTTTCTTATACTAAAAGTAAGTACTAAGATAAGTATTTTTAAAGTTCTGTCGTGAAATTTGGAAAGCCCAAAGTTTTTTGTTTATCATCCGATCTGCCTCAAACTTAATTTTAAAGATCTAATTTCATAAAAATTCATGAATGACTTCATACCAATCTTTCTTGTGGGTGGAAAATGGGTGGTCATAGTTGTAAGCTCATTTTTAAAGGTACGTTTACAAATATATTGAACAAGTAACCTTCAAGTTGTGTAACACCTGCCCCCAAAGTCGGAAAATGGGTGGAAAACTGTTGTAAACAACTTTTTATACTTTTTACCAAAGCACAGTGGTTGGACTTGTACGGAGGCGCGGCCATAAATATTTCCCGTTGAGATATCGTTATGAAATTTTCCCCAAAAATCTAAAAAAATATTTTAAATATATAGTAAACGAATTGGCTGCATCGGACGACAATATCCTATAGCTCACATAGCACCGTAGTAAGGCTTATTTGGCTATGGTGCGCAAAAATACTTCCAGTAGAGTTGCTGTGCTAAAATTTCATTATTGGCATCAAAGATATGTATAATTAAATTATCTACTGTATAAATTTGTGAAAGTGTTACTCCTCTCCCCCTCCATACAAGCTTTTCGAAATATAAACCAATGAGGTTCTCTAGTTTTTCAATCATATATAAGAATAAATGTATTTTAATTATTAAAAGTACAATTTAAATTAATTTTAATTTGAATGCAAAAAAGTTTAACAAATATCTTCTAATACATTAAAAGTAGATGATAAAAATTTAGATTTGTCACTCTGTGGTAGTTTTCTTTGACCTGGTATAAAAGCGCCTGAACGCAGAAGAAGTGTATTGATTAAATCTGTATTTGTCAATATGGAAGACATCTTCCGAGTATGTCGCAGCCGGCAGTTCTTTATTTCTTTGTTGTTGGACTCTGCAGCTTTCTCTGAGAGCTCTCCAATCGACAGCAGCGCGTGCTCTATCACTGCTTAGCAGAATCCAACGCATAGCTTTCGAATAATTTAGCATTAATGGAATATCCTGATGATAAGGCTTGCAATATCGTTGCGCATCGGGCTATCACCGCTATCAATGCCTGTAATATCAGATGCCAAACTCAGGTTACCAAAAAATTTCCAATTTAATAATTAATTTAATAAAGTTTTTTGGAGCTGTAAAATACTTAAAGCTGTGGTTTCTAGTAGACTCTGCAGCTCGACTTCTGCATATGTTTTAGCTTCTGTTATGTCATTCGAATATCTTTATGTTTTTAATTTGATAACTTTCCTGCAGCTTGGCAATATTTTGCAAGAAGCTTCACTATTTACAAATTCACATATAAGCAAGTATTGGTGTTTCGTTATTCCAGTGTCGATTAAAAGCAGTTACAAGAAGCGCCAATAGAAAAAGAATACATAAAAATGAGAAAAAAATTAAATGCAAAATTGTCTACAAAGACAAATGACGAACATAAAAGAAACATCACAAAAACATAGGAAGAGCAGCAGATTGAATCGCAAATTTGACCTTGAAAACAGTAAGACAGCTTGAGTTTATACATGAATATAACCAAATCAGCAAATATCAGCAGCTATCCTTAACATTTTTGTTACCTTAAAACATTGACAAATACACTGATAGCACTCATAAAGGGGGGATCGGGGGTAACATAACTAAAAGTCTATTTAAACATGAAAATGACGTTCACAAAATACACGAAAAAGGTATAATCAATAAAAAATACACAACTATTAATAAATCAATCAAATTCATTTCACAAGAAGAATTTATTAAAGTAAATACCTGCAACTTTAAAATTCTTTTTAAATAATTGAATTCGGACCTCTCTAGCGAACGTTTGACCACTTTGAAATGCAATTTTTTTCTCACGAAAGGCTAACTTAAGGCCGCTGCGCTGCAAAATTGAACACGTGTTCTCGCTTTGCATTCTATTTTTAGAATGTCCCGTTAGTTTTCCGGAAAAAACTGTTTTGAAATTAAGAACTTTGGACAATTTTGAAACAATATGTTTACATTTTGACAAAATATTCTTAGATGGATTTTTTTGAATTTTGGCCTATGGGCGCAACCACTGTGCAAAGGTACACAGAGTATATTAAGTTTGTGCAAAAGTATTTAACAGGCAGAAGAAAGCATTCCGACCCTATAAAGTATATATATTCTTGATCAGCATCAACAGCCGAGTCGAAGAACAAATAGATCTTCGAGATGGTGAGAGATAGAGGTTTGACATGTATGGGGCGAAAACTTCTTATACTTGCAGGCAGATCAATTATTTTCAATTTTTGCCACGCCCCCTCCCGCCCCCGCAAATTGGAAAAAATGTCATATCTCCCACAATTTTATAGATAGAAGGTTCGTACCTTTGGACATATTTAGTAATCAGAATTATTTATCGATCCGCCAAAGGAATGGGAAAGATCGGATCAACGATAGTCGGGTTATAAGGGAAAACAAACATTTATGGGTAGCACCGGTCGCAGCGGTGATGGGCAGCACTTCACAGGTACAGTGAATATTATAGTCCGACTTGACCGACTTTCTTACTTGTTTGTTTTTCATTCGATCAGCTCCAAACTTATTTCCAAAGCTCTACATCACAAAATATCGACAACACGATTTTAAAATTTTAGATAGTTCGAAAAATTGGCGGAAACCAATAACAGTATAATATTTTTTTTGTTGATTTCCATTCGATCGTATACAAAATCATTTTTCAAGCTCTAAAACAAGTAAGAAAGTTGGTTTAGCCCGACTGTAATATACTCTGTAGCTGGAAAACTGTTAGCCTAGTATGTAGTATGACGTAAACGGTTACCTTTAGACAAATGTACAAGAAGATAAAACAGACGAAAATATATGTACCCAAATCAATAACAAACACAAAACTATAACCAACTATCATCAGGTAAGCCGGGGTATATGCATTAGGGCGGGTCAATTTGTATGAATGGAAACAAATTAACAAAGCGTATACTAGCAGAAACTTAATCTACGGTAAATTCCAAGAAGTTTTCTCCAGCGATGTCCAAAATTTGAAAAGGCAGCCACTCGTGGTTGGCAAACCAAATTCTGCCGGCGTCGCAGTGAAACATATATAGAGAGAGAGAATATGTGAATTCTATAAATCAGTGGTGTCCAAACTCACACAATGAAAGCGTTGCGCTTGTGTGCGAAGCAGCGAAACACGAAGGCAAAGTGACGTTTTGACTGAAAAAATAAAAAGCGTGCGATTCAAACATAAAACAAATTAAATTTTTAAATCTCTCTCCCTCCCCTTTATTTCATTATAACCCCCGTGGCAAAGTTGGTAGTGCCTTTTAATAACATCAAAGGTAAAGCGCCATGCAACGTAATGGCACAATAAACATTGAGCGTTACCATCCATATTCTCAATGAAAAATAATTCATTTTCCCACTTGAGATCAAACATTTTTTTCGGTGTAGTGTAAAAATCATGCGCTTTATAGGTTTTCCTCATTGAATGCAGCATAGCAAATGACTGTGCGTTTGACTTTTAAACTTCAGCCGAACACATGAGTCGTGAGAGCAAATGCAGCCGAACAGGCGAATCGTACGACAACAAGCCGCCTAGCGTTTTATTTATAGAATACACATATTCTTTTACTCTATATATGTGTCGACTGCGACGCCGGCAGAATTTTGCTTGCCAACCACGCGTGGCTGCCTTTTCAAATTTTGGACATCGCTGGTCTAAAATCAATTCCTAGGTCCCGACCAGCGAGTTCAAAATTAAACACATTATTCAGTTCAACAAATACTGCGTCGTAGCTGGCACTCGAATGAGTCCAAATCGTCCAAAGATTAAAGTTCCTTCTATGCATGTAAATTTTCAAGCGCAGTATTCCATTCAAGAAGGCTTTTTAATAAATTTTAAAAAGTGCCATTTTAGTTAAATTTTATAACTTTGACCATTGACTTTTCAAAAACCTGACGTGCTAGAGAAATTTTGAAAATTAAATCGTATTCAGCTTAAAAGCCTCTGTCGAACGGTTCCAATTTTATTCGAGTGCCACCCACCAATTGGTGCCAGACACAATATTTGTTGAACTGAGAAATGTATATTGTTTCGACATTGCTAGGCGGGATCTGGGAATTTATTTTAGACCAATGCACAGTGGTCGGACTTGTATGGAAGTATGCGACAAAAATAGTTATACGTGTCCTCCAGGCTTATAATTTTACTGTAAGCCTTTAACAATAGTATAAAACTATTTTGAATAAATTGGGCATTGTCATACGCCCATACCAACCATTTACATATATTTATATTCCTAAAGTTTGAATAAAATATCTTTTCTTAAAATACTTCTGAACACAAAATTTATTAACAAAAATTATAAAGAACATATTTAAATGCATTTTAAAAACAAAGTAATTAATTAATCCTCAAATAATTCAAAAACAGACTCTTTCAATAAAGTTTTTTTTTTGCAAGGTAATTTTCTTAATCCACTTAACTTAAACTTTACCGTCCACCATTGTGAGTTGAAGACTGTGCTCTATGCTGATTTTATTTGGATTAAAAATTTGTGTGTGCCGTAAGTCGAGTATTTTTGTTTTATAACATCTCCTCTGCAATGGAAAACTGGGTCGATTCGTTTTTAAATTGAAACCTTATTGGTCTACAAAAGCGGGTCGATGATGGCCTTGGGTTTTTCCAAACAATTATCGGACTCTGCGACTTAGTTATAAGTTGTAAAGGCACATAAGAATTGACAAATAAAGAATTGTCTTCCAAATTATTATTGGCAAACTTTTGCTTATATTCAGAGTGTCCAGTGCTGCCGTCGAAGCCCCATTTTCCAATTAAGGTCAGTGTGTTGACAGAATCATAGTTAATTTTATTAATAACATCCATCTGAAGATTCACAATACGTGATGCTGTATGATCAAGTAAACTTTGTAGATCAACTTCAGCGAGTGATTCGTTTTCACTAATGTTACTTGGATAACTGTGTGTTTTAGCTCGCAGAACATTATCGTAACTGGGTAATAAATTAAATGAAATGTTTGTGTTAACAAAACGTCGAATCAGTAAATATTGGTTTTTTGTTTAATTTGCATCCATCATTAGTGCAACAAATTCATCATTTATATTAATCTATTATTATTAACAATTAATAATAATTAACATAAGCATCGGAATCGATCGACATCACAACTAAAAGCTTAAGGGAAAGTACAAACAGTGAACGAAAAGCACTCACAAAAGGTCATTTATGATTTTCTTTTGTTTTATACGATATACCACATTAAACAATGTGTTAAATAATTCAAATCATAGTTAATACCTGTTCAAATGATATCCATATCATTAAGAAGCTATTGGACCTTTAATTTGTTAATTTGATTTCTTTTAACTTTTTTTGTCACTTTGAGACAAATCACAACGCACTGAAATGCCTAGCACGAGGTCTAACTTTAAGGGATTTTTTCACAGAGAGCGAATGGTCACAGTAAAAAAAGCCGTTTGTTTCAAAAAGATAATTTATTTATGATATGATCGACATGCTTCAAAGTGTAAAATTTTGATTTCGGTTTTTTTATTTTTGTCGTATGGGAGCGACCACTGTGCGTATGTTTGAAATAATTAATAACAAGGGTGGGCATACCAAATACTAAATAATGCTAAAGCAGTGTCCTTTATTATTTAAGTTACCGAGTGCCTTGAAATTTTGCTTAATATACTTTTGTTTAATAGTTTTAGTGGTCAAACCTATTCAGTTGAGCCAAAAAAATGAGATTTTTTGTTATGTTTTTGAAAAAATAATAAAAATTATATAAAAACAAAACTAACCGAACAAAAACTTTGCTATTTCACAAATGACTCATTTCTTTATACAACAAAATTTATTTCGCTTAAATCGGAGTGCTAGTTACAGAGATATAACGTTTCAAACCTACAAAAAAAGTCAAACCTATTCAGTTGAGCGGCACTGTATTTCTTCGATTTTCATCAAACTAAGTAGAATTGTAAAGAAGCATTGAAAATCAATAAATACGAAGCTTGAAGACGTTTCCGTTGAAAACAAAAAGGGTTTTCCTCACTAAAACTAGCAATGAGATATAGTCATCCGATCCGGTTGGTTCCGACTTATTAGCAGCAGAAACTAAAGAATCAAAAATGAGAGACTAGCTTGCGTAGAAACAGACAGACAGACGGACGGACAAATATAAATCGATTCAAAAAAACTCAATTTGATATCCGAAATATCGCCTCAGAATATTATTCGATAATGGTACGTCTTTTTAAGCAAAAATATGGATATTTTGATATATGGATACGATTTTTGGCATCCCTTATATCTATTTACCAACTCTAAGTCAGAGATGCACTTTTAAGACTTTTAAAAGAGAGTTCATAAGTCATGTTCAATTACTTGGCCCGATTGCAGAATCATTCGTTTAGAATGAACAAAACGTTTTGAATTCAAACTCAGTAGGCTAAGGCTATTCAAACTGAGCACATCTAACATCCAACATAATGTCTCATAAACATTTTCCTTCTCCTTTAGTGGCCGGATGGCTCAGCGGCTAGTAGTGCGCCACCGCTGTGGAAGAGGGTTCGATCCCGCCTCGGAACATCTTATGAAAAGTTTTTTCTTGGAATAAACTTTTCACCCGGTCACCCCTCTCTGCTCCTGGCGCCAGTTTTGTAGTAATTAGCCATGCAAAAGCTTCTCAAACTGCCGTTCGGATTCGGCGTTAAACTGTAGGTTCCTTTCTTTTGTGCGAAAATTAGAAGCGCCCTAGCCAAGAGATTGAGAGAAGCTCGGTATTGACCCTTTGGGGCTGTGTCAACTTGACAAGCCATTTAAAAAAAAAAAAAAAACATTTTCCTAGCCAAAATTTATAATGTTTGTAGCATTTTCTTATCAGTATCTGACCAACTTAATAATATGACAAAACAAACATTTTTAAATGTTGCGTTACCAAATAGTTTTTATGGATTTTAACTCATGATGTGGAATGTTAGATGTGCTCAGTATGAATAGCCAATTACACGATGGAAAAACTTGATGAAATTCAAGCAAATACTACCACCCTTGAACGAAAGGTATAGAATCACGACTCTCTGGCCTACTGAGAGATACATATATAAAACTTACATCATAGTCTTAAGCTGGGAATTGCAGAATTTCAATGAGAAATTTTGGAATTTTTTTCTCTACTGTTATATTCTAAAATACATACGAAACTAAAAGAAAGTGAAGAAAATTAAATTAAACCAATAGAAGAAGATGATTAAGATCTCGTTAAGCATGAAGACATTTCGTTTTACGAGAATTTGGACATGTTTCCGCTCTTTTCGTATGGAGGGACCTTTCATTTGTTTGATTCAATCATAGATCAAGTTTTTTTTTTTTTAACGAAAAGCTTAGCAGTAGATCAAATGGCTACTTTTGAACAATTTCTCAAGGTGTTCAAGTCATAATGCCCCTATTTAGAGCAGCATAAGTATTTGTAGCTATTGTTCGTTCTTACAAATTGTTCATAAATACTTTCCGTTTTTTTTTCAAACATAAATAGAGAGACATGTACTTAATTCTACAAACAACATTTAAGTGGCCAGCATTTTAGACAGCAACTGGCTAAAGTTAAGTTTGTGGCTGGCATATTGGCATAAATTTTGAAATACCACAGTTTGGCATTCAACCTTACAGTTGTAGAGTATTACAGTTTGTGAGTTATATGGTTTGGTATTAAAATGGTCTTCAACCACAAAGTTGTAGAATTTTACACAATTTGAGAGTCACACACTTCAAGTCACACAATTGCATAACTTCACAGTTTTGGAGTCACGCGTTCTTCCAACCCCATAGTTGTAGAACCTTACAGTTCTGCAGTCACATGCTCCCAAACCTCTCAGTCTAACAGTCACACGTTGTAGAACACCGCCAATACAGTTGAAGAGTCACCGGTTGTTTTGCCTTAGACACGTGCTTAATCAACCAATTTGACTTACTTATTGTAGCTAGTTGACAGCAATTTTCTCCTGCTGGGCTGGAGCTTGTTGTTTGTTGTTTTTATTATCTTGAACCAAAGTTGAATGAAATGTTGCTGCGTGCAATTAAAATTCAACAAATTCCATTTCACTTTACACACGGCAAATAAAAAATACAAAAAAAAAAAAAACAATACGCACACACACACACAATCACACGCACACGACGACACTTGACTGTTTTGTGGTGGATGCTGCGACGTTTCAATGAACGAGACAAAATTTATCACTCACTTTACCGTTAAACCGTTCAAAAAAATCTCCGCTCTGCGCTCTCGAAAAGTTGTTGCGGCTGCTTGGCGCGTTCGTTGTAGACTGAAAAGACTTTGGCAAAAGCGAGGACCGGAGGCCGCGCAGTCGCAGTCGCGCACTAAGCTTTGGTATGCCGCATTGTTGTTGTGGTTTTGTTGTTGGCCCACGTTAACTTTACAACCTGTTCGCGTAAATCTGCGTTTAAAGAAGTGCCGACAACGAAACGGTAATGAGCGTGCAGCAGCTGCTTTCGAATTGAACTTTTATTTTTTGTTTTGATATTCGAGAGATTCGCTGCAGCGTCTCGTCTCATCTTCAATTTGATTTTGATCTGCTCAAAGCTTAAACTTTTCGTTGCAAAGTGCCAGGCCAGGTGAATTTGCTGACATCATTTGGATTCACTTGGTAGATGCCTAGCCAGGGTTAGGAGCAAATCACACCCAATGTGAACTCTTGATTTCATTTGACAAGCAAAAACACCGCAGTCGAGTACCCCGACTATTAAATATCCAGAACCTCCGATTTTAATAACTTTGGTGTTACACACAAGCACTTCTTAGTCCCCACGTTATCCAACATGCTTAAAAAAATTCGCTTCGTCCATATCTTTCGTGGTGTTAGTCCAATATTTTTAGAAAAGATAGATTTCATGGTACCCTTTTTACCTCAATTTGTAAACCTTTGGTTTAAACAGCTCACGCACGTTTCGTGTTTTGTTTCACTGTCAAACATCTTCAGTTTGGTCAATAATTTAACCATGAATCGTCTTACAAACGAACAACGCTTGCAAATTATTGAATTTTACTATCAAAATGCGTGCTCTGTTAAGAAAGTTCATCGGGGCGCGCTTCTTCCATTTTTGGTCAGTTTAATCGACCCACTGAAGCGGCTTTTCGGGCTATTGTGACTAAATTTCGCACCAAATTTACATTGTAGGACATTAAACCACCAACACGCTTACGTAGAGTGCGAACTGAAGAAAATATCGCAGCTGTACCGGCCAGTGTTAATGATGACCATCAATTATCGATTCGTCGCCGTTCGCAGCAATTGGGCCTCTGTTACTCAACAACGTGGAAAATTTTGCGGAAGGATTTAGGTGTGAAGCCTTTCAAAATACAGCTGGTGCAAGAATTGAAGCCGAACGATCACCGCAACGTAAATTTTTGGTGAATGGGGTCTTGGAAAGTTGGCCGAAGATCCACTTTTTTACCGAAAAATTGTGTTCAGCGACGAAGCTCATTTTTGGTTCAATGGGTACGTAAATAAGTAGAATTGTCGATTTTGGAGTGAATATCAGCCAGAAGCATTGCAAGAGCTACCAATGCATCCAGAAAAAGTCACAGTTCGGTGCGGTTTATGGGCTGGTAGCATCATTGGACCGTACTTCTTCAAAGATGATGCGAATCGTAACGTAACTGTGAATGGTGAGCGCTACCGTGAGATGATATCCAACTTTTTTTTGCCCAAAATGCAAGAGCTTGACTTGCATGGACTTGCATGGACTTAACAATGGACTTATTGAGAGGCGAGTTCGGTGAACATTTTATTTCATGTTCGGGACCGGTCAATTAGCCGCCTAGATCGTGCGATTTAACGCCTTTAGACTATTTTTTGTGGGGCTATGTTAAAGCTCATGTCTATACAGGCAAGCCCGCTTCAATTGACGCATTGGAAGTCAACATTGAAGCATTTATTCGTAAGATACCGGCCGAAATGTTGGAAAGAGTATGCCAAAATTTGACTAAGCGGATGGACCATTTGAGGCGCAGTCACGGTCAACATTTGCATGAAATAATCTTCAAACATTAAATTATATGGACCGTACTATCGATTCAAATAAAAAAACATATAAAATTCAGAAAAATGCATGAATTTTCTGAATTTTATGATTTTTTTTGAAAAACTTTCCTATAGCTCTTAAAAAATCACTATTTATTACACAGTATGACACAAAAAAAAATAAACCCGTGATATACGGTAGAGTTTTATTAAAAACTAATTTTATGATAGTATATTCGGCTATTGCATGTCCCTAAGAGATGGTACTTGTCAGCCAAAGAACCGCGAGATGGAGTATTATTTAACGCTTCACCCACCAACCACTTCATACACGTCATAAAGTAGACCGAAAAATAGATGGAACTGCGTTTTCAGATTCGCCAACGAACCATTGGATCGTGGACTACAGGAATTTTTGTACTAGCAACTGACTTGGAACAATATTGACCAATTAGGGTATTAACAGCTTCCCAAAATTATGCAATTAACTTTATGAATAAATTACTTCATTACCAGCAGAAAAACGGATCGTCACTATAAAGGGGGGAGCCTGCCTTAGAGGCTTCAAAAAATCGAATTTTTTTTTTGCATAAATGTCTACCCAAACTATCCAAGAATGTGTCCCTAAAATTTCAGAAGCAAATTCAAAATATTTTTAAAGTTACAGGAGAAAAAGTGAGCAAGCGTCGAGCAGGTACGAGTATACGAGATATACGAAAACTTTGAATTGCGTTTTCTCGGTTTTTCATTTTTACGATTTTTCCTAATTGGCGGGAAAGATAGGGAAAAAATTAAACGTCCTATCGAAACGAGACAAAATTTATTGTATTCAGGATTAAATTCTCTTTTAGTTGAACCTAAAAAAACCTTAAAAAGTTTTGATTAACCCACTTTTTAAACAATCTGAAGTGAATTTTTTTATAATTTGCGAAAAATTTTGGAATTTCTCACTTTTTGTTTAATTTTCTTGGTTTAACTAGAAGCTGTACTATTGAAAATAGACAATTTTTTGGGTTTTTTTTGTTTCAGATGGAAATTGCGACCTGCATCTTTCCCGCCGCATGACACATCCACACTCGAGGCGCCTCGGCGAAATGCTTGTACCAGGCATAATATGACATATATTTTAATGGAAAAATTTGAGAAGACTGCTGAGAGATATAACAATAAAACCCGAAAGTTTCGTTTCAATCGAATATTTCTTTCCTTCCCAAAAAAGTCCTCGGAAAAATCGATTTTTTTGAAGCTTCTAAAGCAGGCTCCCCCTTTAAGGGAGGATTCTCCATGTCGAGGCTGTTTTTAAACCTCTTTAAAAAAATCTTATTTCAAAACGCAGAGTTTTCCAATTCTTTTTTTTTTTATTTTAATAGAAAGAGATCAAAATAAGAGAGCTGCTCAAAAAGTTCTCGGCCGTCAAAGTTGGGTGTCCAAAAAAAAAGGTATAGTGCTGGCGGCCATGATTTTTCATCTCCAGGTTGTTTGAAATGAAAAGTAATAACAGGGTTATAATCAGTAAAGATGTCATTCTGGTCTGAGCCTCGAAAAAAATTTTGTGGTTTTTTTTGACAAAATGGTGGTCATTGAAAAATAATAATCGATTTTGGGCCTTTTTTTGGTAGTTTAGTGTAAAAATAAAATATACAAATTTTTTTAAAATTACGATTGAGGTTCAGACCAAAATGGCGACAATTCTGCGTCGATTGCATTTAGTTTCATCAAAATCGGTTTAGTGTAACTGAAAATATCATGGCCGCCAGTTCGAAAAACGTGGTTTCGAGATAAATGCATATGCATATGCTTGGTAAACTGGGTCACCTTGGGTCATTAAAAGGGCTATATCTTCTAATGTATTTCGAATTTCAAAAAACCCTTTTAGACGATATTCTCAAATATCCAGGCAATACCAAAATGCAAAAAAAAAAATTTAAAAAAACGGACGGACGGACAGGCAGACATGGCTAAATCGACTCGGCTGTTGATGCTGATCTAGAATATATATACTTTATAGGGTCGCAAATGCTTCCTTCTACCTGTCACATACTTTTGCACAACTTCATGATCCCCCTTTTCCCATATTCAATGGGAACTGGGTATAAAAATAGGGAAAAGTTAACTTCGGCTGGGCCGAAGTTTTCTATACCCTTGCAGTTTGTTTTTCTAAATAAGACATCTTTTCGGACCTTACTTTTCTTTGGGAGCTATACTATATAGAAGCCCGATTTCGAACAAGCTTAGTGCAATAATGGAAAAGCATAACAAACTGTTAAATAAGAATTTTGAAGGCGATCCCAATAAAAACAAAAACGTTTTTCTCACTAGAACTTCTTTTCGACCGATCATTCATACATCAGCTATATGCTATAGTCATCCGATTTTGAAAAAACTTTGTAGAAGTGTTATATGCTTTTAAATAATCCTAAAATAATTGTTAAATATTGGATAAAAATATTCTAAAGCTTTCAAATAAAAATCGTCGTCTGGCGCCATGTATTGATCAGAATAGAATTCGGTTTGAAAAATAACTAGAAAGTCTCTCTTTATAAGTATAAACTTCTATTAGAGATAATGACGCCTACTGCAGAAAATTTGCTGTAGCTTTCTGATGGCACACGCCAGTAGCTGCCAAAGACAACGTCTGTCTCATGGTTTATATCTAATTTCTCTTAATGTTGTTTGTTTTTTTTTTTTGCATCTGCATAAGACAAACAATTTGAGCATGTCTTCGATTTGCATAATAGAAAATGGCTTAAGATAATTTTGTTTTCGGTTTTGGCTTCGTTTTTTTGTTTTGTTTTTTGTGGCTGCTGGCAGAATTCCACTCCCAGTGGTCGTCAGTGTCAGGTTGTGGTTCGACTTGTTCACTTTCTTTTTCAACCAAAAACCAAATCAATGACTCTGATGATTTTTTTTTGGTGTGGTCCAGCAGCACCCGCATGATTTGATGGAGGGGAAATGTGACTGCATCCTGTTGACCAATCCCCCAACTTGGCAGTATAATTGTGATGGAAAAGGCGGCTCATTAATCATATGTTTCAATCGGCTGTTGTTGGTGTTTTTTTGGTTTGCTAATTACGCACTTGGCAAATCAAGCAATATGCAAAGTCGTTAACTGGCGACGTTTTCGAAATTGTTTACCTCCCGTCGTGGTAAGAAATTTATGAAAGAATCCGAAAATCCAATGAAGAGTGAAAGCAGCCGGTAAAAAGTGTAAGTCGTTTGCCGGGGTGACGGTGCCGACTCGACTCGACTCGACTCGCTGAAAGATCATTGGCACATTTACATGGATTAGTAAGCAGGTCTGCCAGTGCCAGTGTGTGAGTGTGGTTTGTGTGGCTGTGCGTGTGAGTGTGGGCAGTGGCCACACTTGTTTTCATATTGATTTCATTTTCAACATGTTTGGGGCTTGGCTTTTTTGATATGGAATCGATCAAATTTACTGCCAGACAGTTGCAGGTTAATGACTGAAAATGGAATCAGCTTAGTAACCTGTAAGCGAGACAACAGAACTGATAACGAGAATGAAATTGTTTGAGAACCATTAATCATTTGCTTCAATTGTTTACTTTTAATAAAAAGTTTCACATTTTTTTTACCCTAGCTTACTCAGAACTTTTGTTAAACGTTTGCTCTGTCTATGGTTTTTCCACTCAGAAAGTGGTAGCTCTAAAACGAAACTGTTGGCTTCGTGTTGTTGCTTTTCACTTGCAGCACAGCAAAAGTTTTTCACTTTTAAGCACTGTAATTAGCATTTACCTCTGCATATTTTGTTTCCACTCAATTTAGTTTTTTGGTTAATTTTATTTTGCGCGCGGCAATGCGATTTACATATAGAGTCAGTCGACTCACCCACTCTGATCCATTAGCTGTGCGCTGTTTGGCATGTGGTTATGGGTGCGGGTGCCCACAAAAGTTTCGCCTGGCCTGGTTGGGGGGAAAGTTCTAAGCCGCCAAAGAAAATAATACATAAACAAAAACCAGAAATGCAAAATCAACAAATATGCAAAGAAGAAGGGAGAAAAGATGGATACACTCAGAAAAAAATTGATAAGCATAAAGTTAAGCTTAAGTTTTGGGAACTTTAAATCCAAATTTAGCAGTTTGATTTCGTTTTTTCCGAGTGTTCAAATTCTGCCTGTCATGTGACTAACGAAACTAAAGACTTAAGACACAAACTTGTCGCCATCTCACAATTGCAACTTACATAAAGACCCCCCCCCCCACCCCACCTGCTCGAAAAATCAAAAATAAATAAAAACAGAAAACATAGTTAGGATCCAGCAAGTGCACAAACCAGTCATGAAGTGGCCACCAGCCACCAGGAGTCTCATGTCGACGATTGGGTAAATATTTTTGCTGTGGACTTGCGTAAATAAATTTTGTAGTCAAACGAAAGTCGTTTTGTGGCTAGTCCAGACATTGTCCAGACTTGAATTCTTTTTGTTGTTGCGCGAGTTGAACGCTCTATTTAAAGCACTTGACCAACGCCAAAGCTGCACAGTTTTCGTTTAATTACATATTCAATTTGGTTAAGCTTTGCCTTTTTTTCAGCATTTATTTTCTTTTTATATGGCCTACCATAATTTTCATAACGCTAAGGGGGTTTTTAATGAATTTAACGATTTTTTTTTTTTGGATTTGCATTGCAACAGTTATAACACTTGATTTAAACAATGTGTACGTAACGAACTTTGGGCAAAACAGATTCTTAAAGTCACGTTCCAGGGACTTGGGTCTTATTTATGTTGTGCCTGGGATTTCAATCAACCTTAAATATATTACAGAAGTACACAACAAAGTTCCGACTTCACTTTCAGTTGTGTGCCCAGAATTGTCAACGCTTATTCACTCAAGCAAAAAAAACAAGAACAAAGTATACACCAATTGATATACTTACATTTGGGAAGGTAAACAAATGGGTAAACAGGTAAACGCTGTGCAGTAGTGGTATATACATAGTTAGTGTGTGTACAAACTGACAAACAGACCAACTGACACACTTCTTCTTCTTTGGCCATCAGAACCGTTTTACGGTCTCGGCCGCTGCCACTAATGCCCGCCACTCGCCTCGCCCCCAGCGAAAATCCCACAAAAAGAACACTCCCAGCTTTGCAATGTCTCCCTGCACCTGGTCGCGCCATCTCCGCTTTGGTCGACCCGGGGGAATGTCTCGATCGCATGCCCCAGATGGTACACTCCCTGGAGCTTCCAGCAAACATGTCCTATCCAGCGCAAACGTTGTTGTTTTATGCGCTTGACTAGGTCAGTGTCCCCATAGAGCTCAAGTAAGTCGCGATTCATTCTGATGCGAAATTCGCCGCCAACATTTAGAGGTCCATAAATCCTCCGAAGAACTTTTTCTCTCGAACACGCCAATTGCCGCCTCATCCTCTTTTGTCATTGTCCATGCTTCTGCGCCGTATTGCAGGACTGGGATGATAAGCGACTTGTATAGCGCAATTTTCGTTTTCCGCGAGAGAGTCTCTGCTCTTGAACTCCTTATTATTAATAAAAAGTAATAACATCGGTTTGCAAGAGTAATTCTTCTTCGGATTTCCAGACTGGTGTTGTTGTCGCTGGTTATCGTCGTTCCGAGGTAGACGAATTTCTTAACAACCTTAAAGTTGTAGCAGATTGTCCAAGCGTAGACTCCTTGCGCGTTGTTAGAAGGTACTTTGTCTTATCCTCATTTACCGCTAAGCCCATATGTTTTGACTGCTTCTCAATCTCTGAAAACGCCTTGCTTACCGCCCGTTCGGATTGGCCGATAATGTCAATGTCATCGGCATATGCAAGTAGCATTACATCTTTATAAAAGATGGTGCCCGATCTGTAAGCATTTGGGCATTGGCGCAGTATATACTTCATCAGCAAATTAAAGAAGTTACACGATAAGGTGTCACCCTGCCTAAAACCTCTTCTGGAATCGAAAGGCTAGGAGAGGCTCTTTCCTATTTTGACGGAACTTCGAGTGCTTCTCAACGTCATCATGCCAAAATTTGAAATAAACTTGATCTGCGTAGGGACAATAGGAGTCTACATGCATGTTATTTTTTAACCTTTTTATGGCTAACCAAACTTCGTTATGGTCCGGTGGGTCTATTTCTATATCATCAATTGGTGGTTCCACTACTTCTCCAGAGGCGTCATTGTGTTCGTCATCGCCTCCCAGCATGTTGGAGAAATAGTTTCTCTTTTTGTCTCACGAAGTTTAACCTGTGGTCCAATATTAGGCCCAGGTACTTGGTGGGTGGGCTCAGCGGTTGGTGTGCGCGACTGCTGAGCATGAGGTCGTGGGTTCTGATCCCGCCTCGGAACATCTATGAAAAGTTTTTTCTTTGAATAAAACTTTTGCAGCCTACCTCTTGCTGTTGGCGCCAGCATTGCAGTAATTAGCCAAGAAAAGCCTCTCAAAAACTGCCGTTCGGATTCGGCGTTAGAACTGTAGGTCCCTTCTCTTGTGCTAAAATTAAAAGCGCACTTCGTAAGATCGAGAAGGCTGGCGGCTCCCCGTTGGCCCCTGATTGTAATCTTGACAAGAGCCGGATTTTACTTTTACTTGATGGCAGGTTTCGATCTTATCAAGCAGCTTCCAACTCCACTTTTTTCCCTGCTACTGACCAGCACCGTTTCCGTCTTGTGGGCTGCCAAACTTAACCCGTTTTCTCCGAGCCACCTCGCGGATGGCTGCGTTCGATTGGATTCGACTACCCCACATGTTTAGCGACTGAGATGACTGCAATGTCATCAGCGAATCCCACTATTGTACAGCCATCAGGCAGCGGCAGGCGCAACACTGCGTCGTACATGACGTTCCATAGTGTTGGACCTAGCACCGATCCTTGCGGTACGCCTTCAGAAATCTCCCGTTGCCGTTCTCCTGCTCCAGTATCATACAAGAGTACTCTGTTCCTGAAGTAGTCGCATATTATCCTGACGAGGTACTCGGATACTCGGGCCGCAACGCTTCAAGAATACTGTAGCCAACTAG
>JAEIFV010001056.1:0-99168 GCA_018904265.1 Lordiphosa collinella | reverse complement strand
CAGCGGCATAAAATGGGTTAAACAAGTCTTTTTCGCCACGAAACTTGCTCAGAGCTAGTATCAGGTTTATCGTGCTTATCAGGCTGGTTCTCGGCACTCCTTGCGATTCAACGCAGCAGCAAGTCGAGACCTTCGGTCTAGTCTAGCATTCCCCCAGTAAGGCTCACTTCGGCTACTCTTTTCTGTGGGACTCACTCGCCATATCACTGTTTTCGCATAAGCCCTCACTTCTGGCTACATAAAGAGATCACATTAGCTACAGTCTACGCACAAATCTTCAATGTATTCGCCCGACTTAACCTCTCCAGAATTTCCCAGCCAAGTTATTTAAAGGGTATTTCAGCAACAAGTCGGGGTTACCACCTTTAATTGTGTCTATGCAGGTTTCTTCACTTTAACCCGTTTATAAACTTGCTATTCCTCAATTTCTTAGTCCTTGACCAATTTTTCCGGGTGTTTTTTCCACAGATTCTCTCTTGAAACGTACTTCGATAACCGTTCCTTCTTTCATTGGTATTTCCCACGCTTTCAACACAATTGTGTAGTAATTGTCAGTAAAAAACTGTCCCGGTTCGTTGGGCGGGAGGTGGGCTGTAACAAGCATCGCTTTGGTGTCACTTGGGCCACTGACACGCATGCTTGCATTTCGAAACGGGAAGTTCTATCTACATCGTCTACGAGATTCTCCTCAGTTGGGCTCAATAGTAATGAAAACGATACTGAAATCAGAGATGAATAGCAGCAATTTCAAATGCTCCGACCTGAATCTAGCACTGATAAATGCAGTACTAAGCTGGACATCACTTTAGTTGCTGCATTTCAATGCTCAGATGAGATAAAAAGTTAGTTTTTCACAATACTTCATTTAGATAGAACTGCTGCTTCAAAGCATATCAGATTTCAAAACTGTTCAAATGTGGTTCTATTCATGTCAAGTATTGTGCCGAACTAAATTTTTAGCTTATCTGAGTATAGGCCTTTAGTGTAAAAAAAATTTATTAAGCAAATTTTTTATAATTACGGTTGAGGTTCAGATCAAAATGGTGACAATTCTGCGTCGATTTCACTTAGTTTCATCAAAATCGGTTCAGTGATACTCGAGATATTATGGCAGCCAGTTCGAAAAACGTGGTTTCGAAATAAATGCGTTTAAAGTTTGCAGTTGCTAGGCAAATTGAGTCACCTTGAGTCATTAAAAGGGCTATACCTTCTAAGGAATTTCGAATTTCCAAGCTATTTTTGCAAAAATATCATTTAAATCCTCTTGGTAACCGAACTATGGAAATTTCTATTTATTTTCAAATTTAAGTGCCATTTGGGTTAGGTGAGGTTAGGTTGTGATGGCGAGGGACAATAATTTGTAAGTTTTAGTAGAGACAGATACTTCCAAGAGGTCGATTAGAAAGGGATAACCAAGTGTTTTAAGTCTCTTTTTATAAAGCGGCAAAGAAGATGCAGTAATGTCTTCTCCTCTTCCTCATACAGGCAGCTTCTACAGAAGTCGTTGTTTCTACCCGTTAGCGCCCCGGCCAGAAGTGAAATGTTTTCTCTTCTTTGGCACAAAAGACTACTCATTCGAGATCAGCTATAAGACTTGGTGCTCCAAAATGGCCTGAAAAATTAAACGAAATAAATGTTCTTTAAAAACAAACAAAAAAAACGAGAAAGCAAAGCTAACTTCACCTGTGCCGAAGTTTTAATGCACTTGAAACTGAAAATTCCTATGGCAGCTACAAAAACTAACCATCAGACCCGCACGGTTCCGACATATTCGGGCCTGTTCCGAATTCCGAAAACGAGTGGAATTGCCGCAAACCGAGCTGATTGGTGTTCCGAATACCGCAAATCGACAAGAATTGTCGTTTTCAAAACGTGTGCTGTAGAGTCAGCGGAATTAAAAGTATTTGCTATTTAAAGCATTAAAATAATTCCCCAAAATGATTCACTAAAAAATCGAAATTATTTGAACATTTTTAAGATCGTTTAACATCATTACTTAAACTGATTAAAGTTGAAGTATAGTTTAATAGAAATATTTTATAAACATCTATAAAATATTGCATGAAAAACAAAACCGAGCGGCCGTGACCAAACCGAGCTGTTCTGAATTCCACTTTCTTTGTTAGTCGATTTCGACCATCAATCGCCGGCTGCTAGGGTTGCTTCATATGAATTTATGTAATCGGAAAGCACTTTTTCTATTTTATTTTGCTATGTTTAACCATATTTGATATGACATATTCAAATGTAATATTAAAATACTGGTTTAAATGAAAATAAATGGATTTAAAGAGTAAATAAGAGCTTTGCAAATTTAAATTATAGAGATGATGACAACTCTGGCTGCTGTCGATATACACAAACACGTGCGCAGGCAGCTGTTTTCGAAACCGAGTTCGAAAAGTAAAAACGTAACCAAATCGTTCGGAATTGGGAACAGCAAATAGTAAAACGATCGTTTTCGTTTCGTTTTTACTTTTTGAAAACGTTCGGAATTCGGAACTGGCCTGATTATCAGTGTGCAGCTAAAAGATGACTTAGTGCAAAATTAGAACAGACGGACGGACAAAGCTCAATTGACTCAACTCGCCATGCTGATCATGAATATACCTATATACCCATTTTATGTGGTCGGAGGTGAATCTTTTTATGCGTTCTAAGCTTCTGGGCAGAATTATAATACACTTTTCAAGAGATCCAATTCGTTTTTTACTTTATTTTATAGCAACGATCTTTCTTATGGCAGCTATATGCTAAAGCCATCCGATTTTGACAAGACCTTGTAGAATTGTGTGAAAGTATTTAAAATAAATACATGCCAATTTTAAGAACAACAAAAAGTTTTCAATGGGAGCTATACTACTTATATAGAATATATATTATAGATGTCAGATTTCGACCAAACTTGGTGGAATTATGGAAAAGGGTAGCAAAACTAATATATAAGGATTTTGAAGGCATTTCCGTTAAAAACAAAACAGTTTTTCTCATTAAAACTATATATATGCTATGTATAGTCATCCGATTTTGACAAAACTTCGTAGAATTGTGTGAAGGCATAGCAAATAGGTAAATGCTCATTTTAAGGACATTTCCATTGAAAACAAAAAAGTTTTTCTAATCAAGACTTCTTTTCAGAATCTACTTTTCTATGACAGCTATACTATATGGTGAAATCATGGGGAAAGCATAGTAAACTAATAAATACAAAGTGTAAAGGCGTTACCGTTGAAAAAAAAAGTTTTTCTCACTAAGACTAGTTTTTCGACCGATCGTTTCAATGACAGCTATATGCTATAGTCATCCGATCCGGCCGGTTCCGACAAATGTGCAGCGTATTTGTACTAAAAGACTTCGTCCAAAGTTTTATTAAGATAACTTTTAAACTGACGGAGGAGCATAGAAACAGACGGACGGATAGGGCTAAAAACAACTCAGCTCGTGGTATGAAATGCTTTTTTCAGTGCGTTACAAACATCAGGACTAATTCGATATACTCTCTGGTGCTTGCGTGACTTTGCATTCAAAAATATCGAAGTGGGTTATGAATTAATGTTAGATTGGTTTACTTTAGTTCAATTTAATTGTTTCCCTTGAAAGGAGCCTACTATTTCCTCGATAAATGTAAAGTGTATTCCAAAAACAGATATCGCAAATTCTTGCAACAATGCATTATTTTGGCAAAAGAAATAGGAAATAACAAGGCAAATTTTATGAATTCAATTTTGAAAAAATATTTTATTTTGGACTCAAACTGCAATCTCAACCGGCCAACTTTGGTGAATTCCATACGATTCCGTAAATTTTATGGAAATTCCAATTCAATATTTTTTCAAACAATCGCACAATTTAGAGAATTCAATTGCTCCAAATAAAGTGTCAACCAAAAGTTGCCTACTTAGTGATCTATGTTTTTAATAATTCGTTTTCTAAAGATTTCATAGAACATTTTATTGCCCTCTCAACTAACTTATCTTTATTCCTGCTTTAATACTTATTTGTAGCGGCTACCCAATAAATTATTGAATAAATTTTCATTTTATTTCCATTTATTTGGAATTTTCAGTTAGATTTTAATTCAAAGCCATTTGAGTCTCAGTCACTTAAAACTGGCTTAAGTAACCACGCTTCTCCATCTTTCAACTGAAAATTTTTCCTAATCTAGTATATCAATAGGGTTTAGCAGAAAGCTCAATGTAGAATAGAAGCATTGGAATCAAGATTAAATGGGTCATCCCAGTTACTCTTTAGGTCGAAATAAGCGCTAAAACGAGAGCGTAAGGTAAAGTCGGCCCTGCCCGACTTCGAGAATACCCGTTACTTAGTGAAATAAATGTTTAACAGCATTCCCTTATGTTAATTAACAGAGCATTAACACTAATGTGTTAGCAAACAGCGCATACGACGCAGAAAAGTATGCAACATTTTGTATAAACTTGATAACTCTGCCATTTGTTATCCGATCTTTATAAAAATTTCAGAGATTGTAGATATTGGGCACATACATACACATACGCTGCAAAATATGAGCTTTAAAATTGTTAGAGGTACTCAACATTTTTTATTTTGGGAAATAAACTTGATCTGCCTGTAAGTATTCGAACCTCTATCACTTACCATCTCTGAGATCTGTTTGTTCATAAGGACGGACAGACAAGCCTATATAGACTCGGTTGGTTGATGCTGATCATGAATATATATGCTTTTTGGGGTCAGAGATGCTTCCTTCTGCCTGTTACATGCATTTGGGAATACCCTTTTTTCTCTACGAGTAACGGGTATAAAAGACGCAACAAACAAACTTGAAAGATCTTGCACAAAGAAGTCCCAATATTTGCAGCGAATGTCAAGTTTCCCGTTTAAAAATTAGATCTGGTCCAACTAATGAACTTGCATGATGATCTTGCATGAAACTATCAGCTGTTGCTTACTTACCTTCAGCACTTCGCTGTAAGTTGAACCGTACCCACTTGTAGGCCAAGTGGTACGTAGGTGTGCGTGCGTGAATGTGTGTCGCTGTGTGCGTGTCTGCATATAAAGGACACACCAGAGACTTGCAAATGAGTTTGTTGCTTGCTTTTGTTTTTGGCTTTTTATGTCACTTGATTTATGTGAACTGGTAGGGAAGCACTTTGTTAAAGATGCTGCGGAGCGCCAGTTGCAGCTAATGGAGTTGCCTGGTAATTTGTTAACACGTTTATAGCTGTAATTATTGTTGTTTTTGCTGTTGTTGTTGTTGTTGCAGCCGCCGCTGACACGTGCTGATAACGGTTGTCCACATTGGTCGGCAGGCGGCTGGAGGGTAAGTAGAGCACACACTTGTATGGGGCGGCACTTGAAAAAAAAGAGCACAAACTAATTGGTAAACACACACGTTGTCGTTTACAATTTATTTTTATATTTATTATTATTAAATGTTTATTTTTTTTTTTTTGAAAATCACGCGGAGCGGCTCAACCGATTGGCTAGGAAATTGGTAAACAACTAACGGTAACAGCGCAGGAGGAAACAACCGTTATAAGGAGCAACACCAGTATTTGAGTAACCAGTATAAGAGCAACCAGTATCAGTGCTGTCAACTCTTCAGGACCTGAGCAAGCTAGATCCACGTACATAAACAGCTAGAAATAGCTAGAAATTTTTGAAAGTAGCTTTCCAGGTATTAGGTAAAAGTAAACCGAAAGCAATTCCGTTTCGGTTTGGCTTTGCAGTTTTCAACTCAGAATGAAATTGCTTACGTTTCACTTTTCGAAAGCCACGGTTCAGGCGAAACGAAAAACACGTTCGCGAGAAACCGGACCAATTCCGTTTTCGAAAAGTTGCAGTGTAAGTGGAATTCAGAACATGCTTGTGTTTATCTTGCTATCGTACAGCCATGCTCCCATTTTTTTTGCAAAAGTTTTACGATTTGGAGAGCAAATTTGGTCGAAACTGGAGGAACTGGAGCCGGCTAAAACCCAAAACTTATTTAAAAATTTATAAGGTCATCAAAACCAACAACAACAAAACAAAATTTGTGAAATACACTACTCTGATGGGAAAGTAAAGCTAAAGACGATAAAGCGACGTCGAATGCTCTTAGAGGAACAATTTTCGACTAAAAGTGTTGCCAAGTTTTGATATAATAGGATGTTGCCAATAGTTTTCAAATATCTTAAGAGATACAAAATTGCCCGCCATCAGCATTTTAAAAACTCCAGATCTGTGGAGAAAAAATAGCTAAATTGGCAACACTGCGCGCTACCAGTATTTTTGTGTAACAGTTTTAATATTTTAGTGTGACCTTATATATCGATAAGTCAATATATCGATAGCTTGCTGCGAACTAGTTCACTTCGTGTGATACTTCGATAGGCAACACAACACACAGCACGACAACTACGTGGCTGCCAGAATAAAATTTGGAATATCACAAATTATACTACAAATTCAATTAGAACAAAATGCTGGGTAAGTTGCTGGTAAGCCTGGGCAGCCTCCTACTATTGGTGAGCACCGCCAAGGCGTTCATAGTCAGCGTGGATGCGCACAACGAGGAATGCTTCTTCGAGAATGTCGAGGGCAGCACGAAATTTGGTGAGTTCTTTTTTTTGTTCGCTCTCCCAAATAGAAATTGCTCAAGATTTGTGCTACATTCCAGGCGTCACCTTTGAGGTCATCGATGGCGGCTTCCTGGACGTGGACATCAAGATCAGCGGACCCAACAATCATGTGATGCACGAGAGCGAAAAGGAGTCGTCGGGCAAATACACCTTCGTGGCCCCCACCAAGGGGGTGTACACCGTGTGCTTCAACAACGAGCGCAGCAGCATGACACCCAAGCTGGTCATGTTCTCCATTGATGTGGGCGAGGCCCCGCAGCGTGCACCGGGCGCACCCGGCGAGGAGGAGGCGGGACATACCAAATTGGAGGACATGATTCGTGAGCTGTCGGGCACATTGACCAGTGTCAAGCATGAGCAGGAGTATATGCATGTAAGCAACAGCAGGAGTAGCCTGGCCCTTGCCATTTTTACTCCTTTTCTCTTTCTCTTCTTCATTTTTCCAGGTTCGCGACAAAATCCATCGCTCGGTCAACGAGAGCACCAACTCCCGTGTGGTGCTCTGGTCCACCTTCGAGGCCTTGGTCTTGGTGCTGATGACCGTGGGTCAGGTGTATTACCTCAAGCGCTTCTTTGAAGTCAAGCGCGTTGTTTAGGAGACTAATTTGGAGGAGGAGAAGAAGGGGCAGCGGAGGAGGAGGAGGAGTAGTTTATGATGGAACTTGTTGCAGTCTCAGTTTTATTTTAAATAATTAAAACATTTTTTTGTAATAAAAAAGAAAACCCGAAAAAAGAATCAAAATCAAAAAAGTGCCAAAGGAACACCTGGGATTTGCAATTTATATTTTATAAACAAATTTTAATTAATACTAATTTCTAGGTAAAAATGTCAAACTTCTTAATGGTCGCACCGTGAATACCCTTTATCTAAGGGCTAAAGAGACATGACTTCAGATTTTGCAGTGGGATTTTCGGGACCGACGACATTTTTTCGCGGAAGACCTGCCAAATATGCAAAAAAAAATTAAGTTAAACAAATCAAAACATAATATAAAAGCGATTTAGGGATGGTATATTGTTAAATAGAGCAAATGATTATATTAATTTTATTAACAAGCTGGAAAACGGATAATAACCTAACCTGACAAACCCGAACGAGGGGATCTGCACGCTAACGAATCGTTCGGGAAAAACGCACTGCCGGCCGGGGATAGACCTGACCGATCACAAGAAACCAAAACCGTCAACCATTCTGTTTTCGAGGAAAACCTGGCACAAAATGTTGGAATGCTGAGTCAAGAAGCGAGAAAGTTTGGAGTCTAAACCGCAGCAAGCCCAAAGGGACCTGTTTTCGTGTGGCCGCGGGACACAAAGGAACTAGAAATAAGAAGCGGTAAACCACGTTCGTTTCTGAGATCGTCTATGGGATATTGGGTGGTTCCACGAAAAGATCTGGGTGAAAAGACATGTAACGACCACGGTGGACAGGTGGGAAAAGTAGCTTGTGGGAAGCGCGCAACTATCGGCATATAGTTGGTTTGTAGGTGTGTGGGGTGGTGGAGAAGGAAATGGATTTTAGATGATACGATTGACGAATGCAAAAACGTTTGAGATAAAACGTAAGTTTTGATGGAAATATGCAAAAAGACGAGAAAGTGTTCAAACAAAGGATCCAGAAACCAAAGGAGGGAAATAAGAAAAACAAGAAAATTTATGAATAGCTTTGTAGAATTATATGATTTTAGATTATCTTTGGAACACTGGTTTAAACAAACGTGTTTAGCAGTGGCTAATAACAGAAAAGATACAAAGGGGAGTGGGTTCATTGGTAGTTACGACCCACGAAGGGTACTATGATAATTGAAAATTTATTGTTGGACATAACCACCAACAGCTTACGTGAGTGCGAACGAGAAAATATCGCAGCTGTATCGGCCAGTGTTAATGATGACCATCAATATCGTCGCGCCGTCAATTGGCCTGTTACCAACAACTGGTTTTCGAAGGATTAGGTGTGAAGCCTCAAAAACCTGGTCAGAGAGCCAACGACCACCGCCTGATTGAATGGGTCTTGGCCGAAGATCATTACCGAAAAATTGTTCAGCGACGAAGCTCATTTTGCTAAGGGTACGTAAAAAGCAGAATTGTCGATTTGGAGGAAATCAGCCAGAAGCATGCAAGAGCTACCAATGTAAAGTCACAGTTTGGTGCGGTTTATGGGCTGGTGGCATCATTGGACCGTACTTCTTCAAAGATGATGCGAATCGTAATGTAACTGTGAATGGTGAGCGCTACCGTGAGATGATATCCAACTTTTTTTTTGCCCAAAATGCAAGAGCTTGACTTGCATGACATGTGGTTTCAACAAGACGGTGCCACATGCCACACAGCACGCGCAACAATGGACTTATTGAGAGGCGAGTTCGGTGAACATTTTATTTCACGTTCGGGACCGGTCAATTGGCCGCCTAGATCGTGCGATTTAACACCTTTAGACTATTTTTTGTAGGGCTATGTTAAAGCTCATTTCTATACAGACAAGCCCGCTTCAATTGACGCATTGGAAGACAACATTGAATCGTGAGATACCGGCCGAAATGTTGGAAAGAGTATGCCAAAATTGGACTAAGCGGATGGACCATTTGAGGCGCAGTCACGGTCAACATTTGCATGAAATAATCTCCAAACATTAAATTATATGGACCGTACTATCGATTCAAATAAAGATTTCATGCATTTTTCTGAATTTAATGTGTTTTTTTTTTTTAAACTTTCCTATAGCTCTTAAAAAATCACCCTTTATTAACCAATTAATCCAAAGTGCTTGTCTTTCTTCACATATGTATGTTTCAAGCCTTCTTTTTAAACAAGCTCGGCCACTTCACTCCAAGCCATGTTAACAAAATTTAAGGATAAATCCCAAATGGCATCCCGGTCTCTCACCGCCAAAATCAGCGGAACCTTGTCTTCATGCGAAAACATTTCCGATCGGCTCTTTCGCTTTGATTTTTTTGCCATTGTTTTATTTTAGTTAAGTCCAGCTGATCGATGGCATAAATGTAGAGTAACAGCGCGTAACATCTGCACCAGCAGAGCAACCCAAAATAAGGCCCACAGCCTATTAAAATTGAGTCCACGTATGAGGTGTTAAGCTCTGTTTAGCGCTGTTAAGTGCAAAAGTAAGTTTTGACTCCAACGGAGATAAACGGAAAGTGCAAGGAAATCGTTACGCCTGCTTCTTCTTCTCTCAATTTTTGTATGAAACTTCTCGTTACGTCGTCAGTCCGCCTGGGCCTTAACGGGCGAAAACTTAAAGTGCAAGGAAATCGGTACGCCTGCTCTTTTCTTCGCTCAATTTTAGTATGAAACTTCTCGTTACGTAGTCAGTCCGTCTGGGCCTTAACGCTGAAGTAAACGGAGTTACTTAAATTACTAGCACTAGTTACAATAGCAAAATTTTGGGTATTACAACAGATGTTTTTGGAACTAACTTAACAATTAACATTTTGACACAAGAATTCTTAATACAATTTTTTTTGATTGAAAATAGTATTAAACAATCGGGTGTGTTCCAGAAACTTCTAGAGATTTTCGTATAAACGATTGGATTTTGATGTAAACTGTCAGGACTTTAAATGCCTACTAGATTATAGGAAAGGAAAACTGTACGTTTGAAATGTACTTGGTGCAGAGCAGTCAGTTTCAAATCTCTCAACTTTAGTCATTTAATCTAGTAGCCTGGCATTTTGGAGGCGCTTCACATGTAAAGGCAAGCAGTTGCAGTTCGAAATGAAACTGTTAATACGAAAATCTCTAGAGATTTCTGGAACACCGCCGAATAATTAGATTTTTGATATTTATTATTTCAATCAGGGATGCAAACCGGTTTTGAACCGAACCCTGTTTTGAACCGAACCGCTTATTTTAACTGGTATACCGAACCGCAAACCGAACCGGATTACTTTCAGAAATACTGAACCGAACCGAAATCCACAAAGAAAAACGGTTCGGTTCAGTTCAGCTCTCTGAAGAGTTTTAAGACGTGAATCGCTTTCCTCTATCCAATGATCGTTTCCCTAAGATAATTATACTCCAGAGGTACACAGAGTATATTAAGTTTGTGCAAAAGTGTCCGTCTGTCCGTCCGTCTGTCTGTCTGTCCGTATGAACAAACAGATCTCAGAGATGGTAAGAGATAGAGGTTTGACATGTATGGAACATATGTTTCTTATACTTGCAGGCAGTTCAAGTTTATTATCAATTTTGGCCACGCCCCTTCCCGCCCCCACAATATTGAAAAAACGTCATATCTCCCACAGTTTTATAGATAGACGGAATCAAACCTTAAAGAGCATTAACACTTCGACGTGGACAAAGGTTGGCCTATCGTTTCATTTCATTTCGTTTCAGTTGCTGTTATCAATCAAGTTTTTGGTTGTCAACAAGTTGACTAAAATTAAAACAAATGAAATCAAAAAAAAAAGTAATAAGCTTTCGAGACAGCGGGAAATGCCCAATTTACTGCAAAAGTTCCTAGGCAAAGTGAAATTTCACACCATGGAGGCGACATCATGGCCAGCAATCCAGTTGCCGGCTCTCAGTGAGTTTGCCCGTGAAATGTTAATGCCCTGCAAAGTGCTGGCCAAACCCAACTCAGAGGTGAATGTGGAGGAGTTTATGCGGGTCTCCGAGGAGTTTCCAGTGCGGGTAATTACAGTGAACATTTAGGTATTAAACACATATGGAGTATCTTATTTTACCCCCAATTCTCTTGACAGTTTGGCATTGACACTTGCCGGGTAAAGGCGCAGCCGGCAACACGTCATTCGGTCATAGGACAACAAATAGCCTCCGCCTATCCGGTGATTCATGAACGGACGCTGATGTTGTTTATCAGTTTTCTGGGGCACAAGCGAAAATTTGGTGGGTTAACTAAATGTAATTAAGAATTCTGCTGTTCTAATAAGCATTTAATAGCTGTTACTTGAATGTGCTGATTTTTGGTTATCCATGTCCAAAAAGTGTCAATTTTTGTACTCTGTACCGGAGGTACACAGGGTATATTAAGTTTGTACAAAAGTGTCCGTCCGTCTGTCTGTCTGTCCGTATGAACAAACAGATCTCAGAGATGGTAAGAGATAGAGGTTTGACTTGCAGGCAGATCAAGTTTATTTTCAATTTTGGCCACGCCCCCTCCCGCCTCCGCAATATCTAAAAAACGTCATATCTCCCTCAGTTTTATAGATAGAAGGTTCGAACCTTCTGGAAATATTCGTAATCGTATTCGTAATCGGAATTCTTTATCGATCCGCTGAAAGAACTTTAAAGATCGGATGTAGTTCTATGTAGTAATAGATACTAAGTACTCGATACGAAGCACTCGATAAGAAGTACACAATACTTAGTATTCGATACTTGATTGCACGTACTCAATTCTAAGCACTCCATACTAAGCACTCGATACTAAGCCGCCACTTAGTAATTTATAGAACACTCTCAATTTGATTCCAAGTACTCGATAATTAGTACTCGATACTCAGTACTCGATACTCAGTATACCATTCTAATGCTGGGTTTATACTGAGTCACAGAGTGTCACATTTCAGTGTCACAATGTCACAGCTCCATACGAATTTGACATTGTGACACTAAAATTGACACTCTGTGACGCAGTATAAGCCCAGCATTAGTACTCGATCCTTAGTACTCGATGCCCAGTACTCTATGCCAAGTACTCGACACTAAGTACTCGATACTCAGCACTCGATTCTAAGTACTCAACCACAGACCAATTATACTAGACTGCCAGATTGCCCTGCCTCTGAAAATTGAGCTCAGTTAACTGATAGTCCGCGAAAAGATACTTTATGCAACAGGTCCCAAAGCATCTCGAAGCGGACTATGTCGGTAAGGCCTTATATGCTGTCCTGTTGTGTTTTTTGGACGACATCGGAACTTAGCTAGGTGGAAGGGAAACAGTGCGTTGGTGGGAGACCAAATGTTTTATGTTTTGTCTTAAATTTTGTGCAAGGGATAGTTCGCGAAATGATACTTCAAGCAGTTACTGTAAACATTAGTGATCTTTGCTAACAGAGCCAGTCGTTTGGTAAGACGTGCTGGCGGGGGGAAAGCTATCGAAAATTAACAGTGAGTAAGCGAGGTGAGAGAGAATCACTATTGTTTTACAGCGCTCTGCCGCTGCTAACAGAGCGCGGCCAGTGCTCTGGAGCTTACAGTATGTCAAGAAAGTGTTTTTACACAGTAAAAAGACTCACATTTTTCGCTTATTTTGCAAAAAAAAGAGCGCTCTCTAAATGGTAAAATTTTGTTTTTTATTTATTTTGATTCTTTATGTTTCTTAGGACTTGCAAAAGGAAGTAATCAAATCCATCTAGATTTAGCATTAAAAAAAATTAAAAACGAAAAAAATCCTTTTAAAAAAAAAGTCAAGAAAGTGTTTTTACATAATGTCTAAACCAGTGGTGTCCAAACTCACACAATGAAAGCGTTTGCTTGTCTGCGAAGCAGCGAAACACGAAGCCAAGGTCACGTTTTACTGCTTTACACTGAAAAAATAAAACGCGTGCGATTCAAACATAAAACAAATTAAGTCGATGCGCAGCATATTTGTATTGTATCACTAAATGGGCGACATTGTCTGGCCAGACCTAAAGCAACTGTATAAGATGCTAAGTTTAGCAAAGTTTTATCAATTTTATTGTTGTCAGGTTGGATTAATTCTTCCTTGTCAGCTATAAACATTAAAAAATGTCTTGCCTGCATCTCTAAAATTTTTAAATCTCTCTCCCTCCCCTTTATTTCATTACATAACCCCCGTGGCAAAGTTGGTAGTGCCTTTTAATAACATCAAAGGTAAAGCGACATGCAACGTAATGCCACAATAAACATTGAGCGTTACCATCCATATTCTCATTTTCCCAATTGAGATAAAAAATTTGTTTCAGTGTAGTGTAAAAATCATGCGCTTTATGGTTTTTCCTCATTGAATGCTGCATAGCAACTGACCGGCCGAACAGCCGAACACATGAGTCGTAAGAGCAAATGCTGCCGAGCGTTCTATTTATAGAATACACATATTCTCCCTCTCTCTATGTGACGCTGCGACGCCGGCAGAATTTGGCTTGCCAACCTAGCGTGGCTGCCTTTTCAAATTTTGGACATCGCTGGTCTAAACTCATATATTCTCAGAACAGGAGCTCAAATGGTTAATAAAATATTGATTCTACACAAGTTTTCCATGCTGAATCCAAATCTGCTTTTAGAAATTCCATATCTCTAATGGTTTAGCTGTAAATTTTTATTTAAAGTGTAGAAAATGTAAAATTTTACGCTTTTTGGTATATTCGAATCTCGTAGAAAGCATCTTATTTGAAAATTTTTAATTTTAACATGGTGTATTACTTGCCCATATCTACACTATATAATCAATACTTTAATCATCTAGGAGATTCGGAGGAACCAAAAAGGGGTAAAATTAGCCATTTCAACATTTTCATTAAAATTTTTACGGCTGATCCATTAAAGATATGGGATTTCTAAAAGCAGATTCGGATTCAGCGTGGAAAACTTGTGTAGAATCAATATTTTATTTACCTTTTGAGCTCCTGTTCTGAGAATATATGAGTTTAAACATTATGTAAAAACACTTTCTTGACTCTGTTTAAAAAGGATTTTTTCGTTTTTAATTTTTTTTAATGCTAAATCTAGATGGATTTGGTTACTTTCTTTTGCAATCTCGTTCTTAGAACCACAAAGAATCAAAATATATTAAAAACAAAATTTTACCATTTAGAGAAAGCACCTTTTTTTTGCAAAAAAAGTGAAAAATGTGATTCTTTTTACAGTGTAAAAACACTTTCTTGACATACTGTATGTATCTGAAAGACAGCAAGCCTCTATTATTTACAAATTGTACGGACAGTTCAATAAACATAAAGGTACAACAAATCGTAAAATACATAATAAATTCAGCCCAATCAATTTATGCAAAAAACAAAAATCTTTTTGGGGACTTTTCCACCATTTAGCAGCCCTTTAATTCATTTCTCTCTTCGAAAATTCAAGCCTTGCGCGCCTCGATCAGCTGACGAAGGCAACGTCAGATACGACGCAGCAGAGCAATCTGGCAGTCTTGTATTATTGGTCTGTGACTCAATTCAAAGTACTCGATACTTAGTACTTACTCGATACGCAGTATTTAATACTGAGTATGGAGTATAGAACAGTATAGTTATAGAACACTCACAATCTGATTCTAAATACTCCGTAATTAGTACTCGATACTCAGTACTCGATACTCAGTAAACGATTCTGCGTACTCGATCCTTTGTACTCGATGCCAAGTACTCTATGCCAAGTACTCGATACTCAGCACTCGATTCTTAGTACTCAATACAAAGTACTCGATACTTAGTACTTACTCAATACTCAGTAATTAATACTCAGTACTCGATTCTAATTACTAGCTACTTAGTTCTCGGTACTAAGTACTTGGTACTCAGTACTCGTTACTCAGTACTGCACACTAAGTACTCGATACTAAAGCTGTATTTGCACTTGTCTTTCGCATAAAAGTTTCCCAATTGAGATATCAGACAAGTGTAATGGTCCATCTGAGAAGCACAAAAATATATGAAAAGCTGCATGAGAAGTAGGCTATCTGAGTTCTCAAATGAGTTTTTTGAGGTATTTTTCAACCATCTCATATGAGATATCGACAAGTAAAAATACTGCCTAAGTACTCAATACTCAGTACTGGATTCGAAGAACTTGATTCTTAGCATGCAATACCAAGTACTCGATACTAAGTATTCGGTCCTAAGCACTCGACACTCAGTATTTGATACTCAGTACTCGATTTTAAGAACTTAATATTAAGTACCTAATATTAAGTACTCGATACTCAGTGTTTGAAACTCAGTACTCGTGTGCAAGTCAGCGTGTGGCGTGACTCTGAAATCAAATTTCATCCCTACTAAAATCCACCGTACCGAAATTAAAAATGTTTCACATAAAAAGTTTTAACACAACATATTTCAAAAACCTTGAGTAATTCATTTCAAATCCATTATCAAGTTCCACCAGTTCAAGGCGCAATTCCAGAGAACTCGTTATCTATACCCTCGAGACCCAAAGCCAAATATTTTGGTTGTACCCTTATCTGTGGTCATTTTTCAACACAACAAAACAAAGGTGACTTCGTATCGCCTGCACTGTATAATCAGGAATGCAAACCACTCAGTGATTCGGCTTTCAGCATGATTTTTGAATCATATTTAACCGCGAATTTGATGATTCTCTTTAATAATTTTAGAATTTTAATATTCAGGCACAACTATTAATCTAAGATCTAAATAATCCACCTACAAAAATGTGGCAGAAAAAAAGTGTTTTGTGCCCATAGTACTTAGTGGGAAACCAAATGGAAATTTCATCAAGTTGGCTTTGCGTTTTCAAAGTTGATGGCTAACCAAAATCCCAATGACCTCAATTCATTTCTTGTTCTCATCTGGTGCTGAGCACATTAAATTTGTGTTTTATTTCTTAATTTGCTTTTATTTAATTTTGTTAACTTGCAAAGGACCTCCATAGCTCTTGTTTTTATTTTTCGAGAAGTGCTTTTTTTGCTCTTCAGATGAAAACACATGACGTTTCTTTTTTGATCACTGTTCAATCTCCTCGCTGTGTCCATCAAATCATTGTCCAAATATTTGCTTATCAAGTAAATTCTTTGATTTATTTTTCTCTTTTTATTTTGATTCGGATGTAACTGACACAGCTTGCAGTTGACTTTTTTCATATTTTTGGCATTTAATTCGGATGAAACTGACACATGTTAACATTTTACATATTTTTGGCAGTGCTCGATCCAATTCCTTTTAGTTGAACCATTCCCAGGATTCTTGATTTGAGCATCGCTAATATATTACCCCTTTGGTCATGTCAGTGCGTATGTTTTTTGCCACCAGTGACAAAGTACGAGGTGTGTTCAAAAAGTATCGCGAATTTTGTGTTTTTTCAAAAATTATTTATTTATTCATGTATATCTATTTTGTCCCCTTCAAAATAATCCCCATGAGATATTATACACTTGTGCCAACGGTTTTTCCAATCTTCGAAGCACTTCAAAAAATCATTTTTTTTTTATCTTGTTCAGCTCCTCCTTCGATGCCGTCTTTATCTCGTCAAGCGTAGCGTAACGTCGTCCTTTCATGGGCCTCTTCAGTTTAGGGAACAAGAAAAAAAGTCACAGGGGGCCAGATCTGGGGAATACGGTGGCTGCGGCATCATTAGTGTGTTGTTTTTGGCCAAAAAGTCGCGCACAAGCAACGATGTGTGAGCAGGGGCGTTATCGTGGTGCAAAAGCCAATTTTTGTTCTTCCACAAATCCGGGCGTTTCTGGCGTTGCCTCGCGCAAATTGCGTAACTGCGGTAATATTCCTTATTGACCGTTCTTCCCTGTGGCAAGAACTCATGATGCACCACGCCCCTGCAATCGAAGAAAACTGTCAGCAAAACTTTCACATTCGACTGAACGTGGCGCGCTTTTTTCGGTCTTGGTTCGTGCGGCAGCTTCCATTGAGATGATTGAGCTTTGGTTTCCACGTCATAACCATAAACCCACGATTCGTCACCAGTTATGACCCTCTGGAGCAAATTTGGGTCGTCGCGGACAGAGTTTAACATCTCATTAGCAATGTTCATGCGATGCTGTTTTTGGTCGCAATTGAGCAATTTTGGTACGAATTTCGCGGCGACCCGTCTCATGCCCAAATCATTGATAAAAATCGAATGGCACGAGCCAATCGATATGTTTAGGTCCTCAGCAACTTCTCTAACGGTGATTCGACGATTGGCAAAAACCATTTTCTCCACTTCATTCATTTTTTCGTCTGTTGTTGAAGTGCTCGGGCGTCCGGCACGCTCTTCGTCGTTCACATCTTCTCGGCCCTCTGAGAACATTTTGTACCACCGATAAACGTTGCTTCGGTCCAAGGTAGCTTCTCCGTATGCCACAGCCAACATTCGGAATGCATCCGCGCACTTAATTTCGTTTTTCACACAAAATTTGATACAGGTTCTTTGATCCATTTTTTTGAATAGGTAAAAATCGAAGACGATCCAAAACACGTGCAAGCAAAGCAGCTGTCAACAATTAAGTGAACATTCAAAATGGCCGAGCTTGTCGGCATAAGTGAGAGACATGAGTACCAACATAACGCCACAAAAAAATCGAAATTCGAATATACGTAACCCGCGAAAATTCAAAATTCGCGATACTTTTTGAACACACCTCGTATTCTTGCACTCTGAAACGTTTAAGCACATATTTTTTTCCTTCCGATGATCTAAGCACTTCACAAATGTGGTCCAAAAGAGTTTTTACATTGGGAGAATTCAATACGTTGAACGGAATGCAATCTATACTCTGTGTACGTCTGGTACAGAGTATAAAACTAAATTAAAAGTATCGATAGGCTTTATAGCAGCTATGTCCAAAATTTGAAAAGGCAGCGACGCGTGGTTGGCAAGCCAAATTCTGCCGGCGTCGCAGTGTCACATATAGAGAGAGAGAGATATGTGTATTCTATAAATTCTTCTTCTTTGGCCATCACAACCGTTTTACGGTCTCGGCCGCTGCCACTAATGCCCGCCACTCGCCTCTGTCCCGAGCGACATTCCACCAGAAGGACGTTCGCAATGTTTCCCTGCACCTGGTCGCGCCATCTCCGCTTTGGTCGACCAGGCGGGGGAATGCCTCCCATCTCTATCGCATGCCGATTGTACACACGCTTTGCTGGAGCGTTATTATCCATACGGGTAACATGTCCTATCCAGCGCAGCCGCTGTTGTTTTATGCGCTTGACTAGGCCAGTGTCCCCATAGAGCTCATACAGTTCGCGATTCATTCGGATGCGAAATTCGCCGCCAACGTTTAGAGGTCCATAAATCCTCCGAAGAACTTTTCTCTCGAACACGCCAATTGCCGCCTCATCCTCTTTTGTCATTGTCCATGCTTCTGCGCCGTATAGCAGGACTGGGATGATAAGCGACTTGTATAGCGCAATTTTCGTTTTCCGAGAGAGGGCTCTACTCTTGACCTCCTTATTGAGCCCGTAATAACATCCGTGACTGCGCCTCAAATGGTCCATCCGTTTAGTCCAATTTTGGCATACTCCTTCCAACATTTCGGCCGGTATCTCACGAATAAATGCTTCAATGTTGTCTTCCAATGCGTCAATTGAAGCGGGCTTGTCTGTATAGACATGAGCTTTAACATAGCCCCACAAAAAATAGTCTAAAGGCGTTAAATCGCACGATCTAGGCGGCCAATTGACCGGTCCCGAACGTGAAATAAAATGTTCACCGAACTCGCCTCTCAATAAGTCCACTGTTGCGCGTGCTGTGTGGCATGTGGCACCGTCTTGTTGAAACCACATGTCATGCAAGTCAAGCTCTTGCATTTTGGGCAAAAAAAAGTTGGATATCATCTCACGGTAGCGCTCACCATTCACAGTTACGTTACGATTCGCATCATCTTTGAAGAAGTACGGTCCAATGATGCCACCAGCCCATAAACCGCACCAAACTGTGACTTTTTCTGGATGCATTGGTAGCTCTTGCAATGCTTCTGGCTGATATTCACTCCAAAATCGACAATTCTGCTTATTTACGTACCCATTGAGCCAAAAATGAGCTTCGTCGCTGAACACAATTTTTCGGTAAAAAAGTGGATCTTCGGCCAACTTTCCAAGAGCCCATTCACCAAAAATTCTACGTTGCGGTAGGTCGTTCGGCTTCATTTCTTGCACCAGCTGTATTTTGAAAGGCTTCACACCTAAGTCCTTCCGCAAAATTTTCCACGTTGTTGAGTAACAGAGGCCCAATTGCTGCGAACGGCGACGAATCGATAACTGATGGTCATCATTAACACTGGCCGATACAGCTGCGATAATTTCTTCAGTTCGCACTCTACGTAAGCGTGTTGGTGGTTTAATGTCCAACAATGTAAATTTGGTGCGAAATTTAGTCACAATAGCCCGAATAGCCGCTTCAGTGGGTCGATTAAACTGACCATAAAATGGAAGAAGCGCGCAATGAACTTTCTTAACAGAGCACGCATTTTGATAATAAAATTCAATAATTTGCAAGCGTTGTTCGTTTGTAAGACGATTCATGGTTAAATTATAGACCAAACTGAAGATGTTTGACAGTGAAACAAAACACGAAACGTGCGTGAGCTGCTCAAACCAGTGTTGCCAAAAAGATAATAGCTAAAAATCACCCGTTATATACTTTATATGAGGTCGGAAATGTTTTCTTTCCTGCGTTCCAAGCTCCTGGGAAAAACTATAATACACTTTTCAAGTGTATAACGAGAGAGTAAGTTAAAGTCGGTTCTGCCCGACTTCGATATACCCGTCACTCAGGGCAATTAGTGTTTAATAGCCTTTCCCTATGTTAATTAACAGAGCATTAACATCAATGTGACCATTTCAACATTATGTGAGCGAAAAGTGCATGTAGCGTCAAAAAGTATGCAACGTTTTTATAAGCTTTATAACTCTCCCATTTATCCGCTCTTTATGAAACTTTCAGAGATTGTTGACATTGGGCACATACACTACACAGCAAAATATGAGCTTGAAATCTTCAAAATTGTAGGAGTTATTCAACATTTTTTATTGTGGGGGCGGGAGGGGATCTGCGTAGGGACAATAGGAGTCTACATACAAAATTTGGTGGCTCTAGCTCTTCTAGTCTCCGAGATCTAGTTGTTTATAGAGACAGACGGACAGACGGACATGGCTATATCGACTCGGCTGTTGATGCTGATCAAGAATATATATACTTTATGCTTCCTGCTGCCTGTTACATTCACTTGCACGACTTTACTCTACGAGTAACGGGTATAAAAACTTTCATTCAACAGTTTACTGCAAATTGTCCACATTTCAAAACAGAAATTTCCTTTATGATCCCAAGATCTCTTGTTCCTGTGATTGTCTATTCTTATAACTCACTTTTTTGAATATCTGGATCTACTTAATAAGTATAATATTTTTGGTCTCTCATTTTTACAGGCACCGCCAAGGAACAGCATATCTTTCAATCCATCTCTCTTATTGATTTTGTGCAGCGTCTCTTATCCAAACGTTGTGTCTACTTCTTTGGTGGCGATGACACATTTCGCCTACTAAATGGCCACCGCGGTTCGGGCGGATTCGAGGAGATTGGCTCTGAAAGGGAGAAAAGTCCACTAGTGCTAGAAAATGTACTCAGCTATGATGAGATCAAATTGGCCGCCCTACTCTATGTCTCTACGCATTCGGAATTCATCAACAGTGGCTCACGCTCCAATGCCGGCCATGTGGAGGCCAACAAGAGTTGCATAGAGACCGAGGGTGTAATTATTGGCATGATTGGGGCACGTTTCGAGCGTGAGCATGTCATGGAGTTTGAGGATATTCTAATAACCCCTGAGCAGAATACACCCGATAATGGTTATGGTTCCACACAGCAGGGTACACCTTCGTCCGACTATCGTCGAGTGTGGCGTGAATTCTATGAGGAAGCCAAGGATTTTGTGTACGCTGAGGAGGTGCAGGTGGTGGATAAGAAACGTTTCTCTCTGGTCGATTTTGGACGCAACATTTTTGATAATTTGGTTATGAAGAAACGATATGCCGTCAGTTTTGATGCACTGCTACTCGAAGCGCAGGCCAGAGCCTTGGCGGTGGGCAAACCAGCCTACATACATTTGGTGGGCTTTGGCCTGGGTGTGTGGAAGATAACGCCCAACCAGGAGCAGATATTTTTCGAGGCCTTTGAAGAGCGGTTGCGGGCGCTGGGTGAGCGTCTCTCGCATATAGGAGTGGTGCATTTTAGTTGGTTCCATTTGAATAAATGGGGTGGTCTCTTTGATGGCGCTTTCATAAAGATCAAACAGCATCCACAAGGTGGCATTAAAGTAAACATCTCAGTAAGAAATCCGGCTGATAAATTGAAGGAGAATATGCTGCCAGTGGTCACCTATGCCTGGGATGGTAATGCATTGCCGGGCAATGAGTTTTGGGCAGTAAGTTGGTTGATCTTTGCTGAAAAGGGAAGTTACTCAAATGAATATATTTATTTTATAGGAGATGCTGGACAGTACGGGAGATCCGGCGGCTGCCTGCTCTACACTCATCTCGGAATTGCAAAATCCTCACATTAATCTGAAATATGTGTGTGGTCAGAATTTGCATATAGCTTCACCGGAACATGGACTCATGCATATTGGGGCATACGCAAGGAAAGTGTTGGACAATTGACACACTTTTAATATATAAATTTTTGTATTTTTATACCCCAGTACAATGTACACATAGTATACGATTAAATATATAAAATACACAGTTGTCCAAATATAACACATATTGGTTCGCTTACACTTCACGTACTATAGGCAGCCAATAAGCATAGTCTGCATTTCTCATAAGCTAAGTCGCTCTTTTTGATGTGAAACATCTTTAATTTCGGTATGGAAGAATTTAGTAGGAGTAAAATTTGATTTCAGCGTCACGCACACGCATCACGCGTCACGCTTGTTAAGCGTTTGGCACACAGCCACGCCGAGTACTGAGTATTGAGAACTTAGAATCGAGTACTGAGTTTCAAATACCGGGTATCGAGTATTTAGATTCGAGTACTGAGTATCGAGTTCTTTGTATGGAGTACTTAGTATCGAGTACTTAGTATCGAGTACTAAGTATCGAATACAGATAATCGAGTAGTAAGTATCGAATACTTAATATTGTGTACTAAGTATCGAATACTGTGAATAGAGTCCTGAGTATCGAATACTGAGTATAGAGTACTGAGTCTAGAGAAGTTAGTAACTAGTCCTTGGTTGTAAGTACTTAGTATCTAGGACTTAGAATCGAGTACTGAGTATCAAACACCGAGGATCGAGTACTTAATATCGAGTACTTATCATAGTGTACATAGCATTGAGTACAGAGTATCGAGTACCGAGTATCGAGTACTTTGTATCAATTAATTCGTATCGACTACTAAGTATCGTCTACTAAGTTTCGAGTACTGAGTATCGAGTAGTCAGTAACGAGTACTTAGTATCAAGTACTGAGTATAGTGTATATAGTATAGAGTATTTAGCAGAATACTTAGTATTTAGTACTGAATATCCAGATTTGTGTACTGCGAATCGAATTTTGAGTATCGAGTATATAGTAACACACATAAGTATGTGATAAGCAGAGCATATCGTATATAAAAAGCATACGCAGATGACCTGGTTCTAATGGTAACGCGTAAATTCTTAACCACAATCAGTGAGGTATTGTAATTTGCTTTATCTAGCACCCTAAGATGGGCACAGCAGAACGGTCTAGGGGTTAACCCACAGAAGACCCAACTGTTGCTGTTAACAAGGAGATACAAGATCCCTGAGTTCACACTCCCATCCATTGGGTGAACGCAGCTCAACCAGGTATAGTAAAGTAAAATGGCTTGTCAAATTGACACAGCCCCAAGACTTGTCACGTTGACACAGCCCCAAAGGGCCAAAGCCGAGCCTCTCTTAATCTCTTGGCTTGTGCGCTTCTAATTTTAGCACAAGAGAAAGGGACCTACAGTTTAACGCCGAATCCGAACGGCAGTTTGAGAAGCTTTTCATGGCTAATTACTACAAAGCTGGCGCCAACAGCAGAGGGCGAGACCGCCTGGGAAGTATAAATAGGATTTGCAAATGGCTTGTTGGTGTGACAGCAACTGAAAGTGTACTGACGAAGGCTTTGCCATGGCGGCAGCCGAAACGGCCGTCTACACAGCCACAGCTACTGTTCATGTGCAAATGTATTCTCTGTTGAATTTTCTGGTTGATTATTGAACTATAATCAAACCTCGACCTTGAGCCTGCTAACATTCACTTTGACAAAGAAAAAAACTTTTCATTAGATGTTCCGAGGCGGGATCGAACCCACGTCCTCTTGCACAGCGGTCTCGCACACTAGCCGCTGAGCCACCCGGCCACAAACGGGTCAACGAAGCGAAATATCTGGGTGTCATTCTAGACTCGAAACTCTCCTGGAAGAGAAACTCTGAGGAAAGAATGAAGAAGGCACTACACCCAGAAAAATTTCTTTCTAAAAAGGGCCAAAATCGCCCTAAAATTGAGAAAATCGCCCTTATTTTTGCGCCTAGGGTTAACTATCTTTACTTTTAGAAAAGGCTTTCTACAAAAAATACAACTTTATTTTTCTTGAAACAAGGGTTTTGTGTTAATCAAATTTAGAAAAAAATTTCTCAAATATAGAAAGCCGTTTCACACAAAAGACAAATTTAAAAGGGGTGGTGGGGGGTGGGTGGTGGGTGGGTGGTTGTGTGTTGCTGCTGCTCCCCACCCACACCAAGGCCCACCACCTACTTTTGCTGTGATAATTTTTTAAATACAATTTTTTTTATTTATTTTATTTTTTACTTACCCTTACTGGGGGATTCGAACTCAGGACCTCGGCACTCGAACACAAACGACGGACATCTTAACACTCACCGATACAACAGTGTCGCGCGAGACGGTGGCGAAATGACAGTAAAGAATGCAATCAAGACCTGTGGTAGAATGGCAAGACATTTGCCGGGCAGCCGCCAGGTCGTTTCCCATTCAAGGCATTGACATACAAATTTTTTTTATTTTCTCTTTTTTTTTCTTTTGTTTTTTAGTTATGTTGTTTTTAAAATTTTCTATATTTTTCCGATATTTTTTACAATGCACTGAGGTCTCAAATACATTTTTTCGTCAAACGCGAAGCTCGTTACTGCAAGCATCGTTTCTAAAATTTAGCAAATTATTTTCTTGTTTTTAAGTAAAGACGAGTGCATCGTTTTTTCTTATTTTTTGGTAAAAGATGAGTGCATCGTTTTTTTTTTTGCCTACTTTTAGGTAAAGACGAGTGCATCGATTTTTCTTAATTTAAGGAAATTTTTTTCTCAATTTTAGGGCTTTATATTTTAATGGTTAGTGTTTTTTTAAAATTCAGGTTAAAAATTTCACCAATTTAGGAAAATTTTCTTAAATTAAGGGCAAATCCATTTTTATGGCGAAATTTTTTTAAATCTAATAAAAAAATTTTCTGAGTGTAGGTGCGTACTACGCCTGCAAAAAGACTTTCGGTAGGAAGTGGGGACTGCAACCGTATATCATTCATTGGTTATACACACACAGAGGGAAAAAGCGTGGTCAGAAAATAAGATTTCTTCATCTCAAAATGTGAACAAAATGTTCTCTCAAATATTTGAGCACAAATGTTCCGAATGTTCTTGAAATGAGCACAATTCAGCTCACCTCAACCACCCCACCGAAAAGTATATGTAGGCATTCAGACGTGTGGCAATAGCCTAACCGTCTACGACGCGTCGTGACGGCCGCCGTCGGCGGGTCCGCACTAATGTCTTGGGCGCCTACTCCCAGTGAGGTCCGACAAAAACTTTTATTTATTTAATAAATAATAAATAACCAAGGCGGGTGGGGTGTTGTACAAGCGATGTCACTGCGGACCTGGACCTGGGCCGGCATGGACGCGGTGGATCTGTACAGTGGACCTGGACATGGACAGTGGATCTGGACAGTGGACTTGGACAGTGAGTGGATCTGGACACTGGACGGACCTGTGTACGGTGGACCTTATTTTTTTTTTTTTAATTTTAAAATGTTCTCAAAAACGGAACATATCAACTCACATCAAGATTTTGCGTTCTCAAAAAAAAGTTCTTGAAGTGAGAAATTGTTCTTAAGGGGCACACCTAGTGTAATGGCCTAAAAAAAGGTGATTTTTGGGAATTTTTATTAAAAAAACTACTTTATCAATTATTTCAAAATTTTAAGAATATATTTATACATGTTTCAAGAATATACAGTGAAATTTTTGAAGAAAAAAATTAAATATTTTTTAAGTTATAGTCGATCTCCAACGGCGCGAAAAAAGGTCCTTCACTGCTGAGTGATTCCGGCCTTCTCCGTGGATGAAATTTAAAAAAAAAATTCTCGTTAAACTAGATAATATTGTCTGTACAATGACCTACGATAAAAAAATAATCAAAAATTGACAATATGGCGGCGTTTTAAAAAAAAAAAAAATCGAATTTTACCCAAAATTTTGGTCGTTTTTGGCCTGCCAAAATTTGATTTTTTTGATCAAATCAAAAACCGATAGGTCATTGTACGGAAAACTATATATAGAACATTTAAAAAAAAAATTCGATAGTGATCGGATCATTTGTTTTTGAGTAATCACTGCAGCAAATTCGGAAAATGCTGTTTCGAGAAAAACGCGTTTAAAGATAGCTAATGAGACTCTCTAGCTGCCGAGCGGCTGCTCTTTAAATTGCTATAACTCAAAAACTCTTTGAGATATCGATTTGAAATTTTAATATGTTATTTTTAAAGGTGTAATCTACTAAAATATGAAAAAAATCGATTTTTTTTGAAATTTCACACTAGGTGTGCCCCTTAAAGTGAGAAAATCCGGTCATGATTAGTTTTTTTGGACCGAATGTGCTCATTTTGAGTCCAATTTTCACGGTTTTTTCCCTCTGTGCAGCGGTCGTCAGACCTATCCTTACCTATGGAGCGCTGGTATGGTGGAAGGTGGCCAACACCAAATCCCACTTAAATAACCTCCATAAGTTACAAAAAGCAGCTTGCCTGTGTATTACAGGATCCCTGAGAACGAGCTTTCCACCTATACAGACGGTTTGAAAACAGAAGAAGGCACAGGAGCAGGCATCTTCTCCGAAGAACTTGCGACACAGCTCTTATACCGTCTACCGAACTAGTGTAGCGTTTTCCAAGCAGAGATTTATGCCGTCGCGGCTGCCAAATTGATATACACCTTGGAGGAAACTCTTCGGTCGACAGCCAGGCAGCCATTAAGGCTCTGCCATCAAACGCTACAAATAGCAACCTAGTCCGCAGTACGGCGACAGCACTGAACCAAATCCAACAGCACTCCATCACCCTCGTCTGGGTACCTGGTCACGCAGGCATAACGGGCAACGAGGGAGCGAACGAGTGCGCAAGGAATGGTTCAGCGCTGCCAGTGACACAAGCGGTAACGGACATTCAAAGACCCCTGCGAGATATCATGACGGAAGTACAGTTGAAGGGACCTCGCACCCGGTTGTAACATCTCCCGATCACTCTGGCCAAGATACTCACCCAAAAGAACTTCCCAACTCCTACACTTTAGCAAGAACAGGATAAGAACTATGATAGGAGTCAAAGCGGGGCACTGCACCATTGGTCATATGGGCATCAGAATGCGCGTGCCCCACCATGACGACTGTCGTAGTTGTGGGAATGAGGAGGAAACAGAAAGCATACAACACCTTCTTTGTGAGTGCCCTGCACTTCTTAGGAAACGCACCCAGCATCTGGGCAAACCATTCTTCGAAGACCTGGGCAGTCTAGCAAATGTGCTCCTAGAAGACCTGGCTCTTTTTGTGGATTCCTCAAAATGGTTTAAATAGAGAGACTGCTCAGAACCTGACCGTCAATTCCCACTACCGCTTTGTCAAACAGCATCATATTTCCTATCTATAAACAAGAAAGATAGTCAAGCCCGACTATAACATACTCTGTACCTGTAAAGTGCTGCCCATCACCGTTGCGACCGGTGCTGCCCATAATTTTTTGTTTTCCTTCTAACTCGAATATCGTTCATCCGATCTTTAAAATTTCTTCAACGGATCGATAAAGAATCCCGAATACTAAATATAATTTCAGAAGGTTTGAACCTTCTATTTATAAAACTGTTGGAGATATGACGTTTTTTCGATATTGCAGAGGCGGGAGGGGCGTGGCCAAAATTGAAGAATAAACTTGATCTGTCTGCAAGTGTAAGAAATATATGTTCCATACATGTCAAACCTTTATCTCTTAGATCTATTTGTTCATACGGACTGAATGACAGATAGACAGACGGACGGACAGACGAACACTTTTGCACAAACTTAATATACTCTGTGTACCTCTGGTTCAGAGTATAAAAAGGCGATATAAACTCCGCATCAAATTATAGAGGCAAAGATTCTGATGGGTGTGCTCAATGATAGGCTGACCAGATGGGCTGACCAATACAACGTACTGAATGAGTTTCAGGCTGGATTTAGACGGAAATATTCAACCATGGATAATATTTTCAACCTAACATCCATAGTACACTTAAAGTGGAATGAAGGGAAGAAAGTTTATGCGTTTTTTGTCGATTTCAAGGCAGCCTTTGATAAAATTCCCAGAAAACTCTTGTGGTACAAGCTTCACATGCTCGGAGTCTCTAGCAAAATTTTGAATTTTATCGAGCGCATCTACAGTGATACACGAGCGGCGGTTTGGACTGGAGAAGAATTGTCGGCGTCATTTGAGGCAATCCATTTCAATCTATTCTTAAACGATATTCACGAATGCCTGTGCTGTTGGTTGCAGATGATATAGTCATCTTAGCCGATGATCCTGGAGTTCTGCAGCGCATTATTTATCGCTTGGAAGAATATTGTGACCGCTAGAATATGGAAGTGAATATGACCAAGGCAGAAATAATGATCTTTCGGCGAGGAGGGCGTCTAGCAGCAGCTGAAAAAGGGCGTTTTAAAGTCTCGCCAGTTAAAATAGTCTCGGAATATTGCTATCTGGGAGTGACACTCACGCCAAAGCTATCATTCGAAAAATACATCCAGAAGCGTGCAGACCTAGCTAAAACAAGCATAAATGTGTCTTGGAGTAAATATGTTTACAATAGCAATTTACCAGTAAATGCCAAATGGAAAGTCTACAATGCCGTATGTAGGTCTATTCAAACTTATGCTGTCCAAATCTGGGGTTATAGCTGCATCAAAGAAGTCCATAATTTTCAAAGAACGATGTGAGCAATTGCAGTGAAACTGATACTGAAGAAACATGGCTAAATCTTGATTTTGTTTGCTATTTTGTTATAGATAGGGTTGATTGAGAGGTGTCCACTTGAAGGTCTAAGCTTTCATCATGTTCCGATTTTTTTTTTTTTCCAACTTTTCCAAACTAATTTTGGGCACTAAACTTCATAACTATTTCTGTTCCCATATTGAAATCGAACGTTTTATTTTTGCTATTCCCACCACCAGAAATATTAACAGAAGTACAGATTGTGAATTATATAATTTAACTACCTAACACTATTCTTCCTTTTCCTTTCTGCACTTTGATGCTGTTCCTCATTCTTAAGGCGCTTCAGTAGATATTTGGCATAATCGGCTATATGAATAATGCCCAATTCCGCTGAGGCTATATGCAAATTGTTGCCATTGCAATATGTGGTATTTATATGCGGATTATGGAGTTCCGTTATCAGCGTATGACAGGCGGTGGATGAATCCCCCGTAGACTTTAACATTTTCTGTAAATAAACAAAAATCAATTTAAAAATGTTCCCAAAAAAAACCCAGTTCACTTACCATCCAGAACTCATTGCCAGGGCAAAGCATTGCCATCCCAAGCATAGGACACCACTAGCAACATATTCGCGTGTAATTTCTGTGCGGGATTCCGTTTGGAGATGCAAATGTCAATACCACCGTTAGGATGCTTGGGGATTTTCAGAAAGGCTCCATTATACAGACTTCCACATTTGCTGAGCGTAAACCAAGAGAAATGCACCACTCCTAGCTGAGAAAGCTGTTTCTCACCCAGGGTAAGCAGACGCTGCTCAAAGGTCTCCAGAAAGATACGCTCCTGTTGTGGTGCCACCTTCCATACACCCAAACCAAAGCCCACCACATGCAAATAGGCCAGTTTGTTAACGGCCCTAGCCCTGGCCTGAGCCTCCAGCAGCAGCATATCGAAACTAATGGCATAGCGACGCTTCATCACCAGATTATCAAAAGCATCCTGCTTATTGCCGGACACATCGAAGCGTTTGTGATCCAAACTGACCTCGCTACGTACATAATCGCGTGTCTCATAGAAGTTACGCCAGACACGACGATAACCCTGCGCCTTGGTTTCAATGGATTTGGTCAGTTTAAGCCCGTAGCCCTGCTCGGCCGTGTTTTGCGAGCTTGCAATGACAATCTCCTGGAATTCCATCAAATTCCGACGCGAGAGTCGAGCTCCTATTAGACCCACTATAACACCCTCCGGCTCTAGCTTGCTGGCATCTCGCTCAATGCGTCCACAGTTGGCACGTTCCCCCTCATTGATGAACTCCGTGTGGGAACTGACCGAGAGTAGAGCCGAAAGTTTGATGTCATCATAGCTAAGCACTTGGGCGAGGCAAAGTGGTGGCTTCTCCTCCTCCGTACCAATGGGTTCAAAGCCACTGGCACCCTTTTCACCCGTTAAAAGCAGAAATTTATCATTGCGGGCAAAGAAACTGGCACAACGTTTCTCCAAAAGACGTTGAACAAAGCCACATAAAGAGAGTGGCTCATAAACCGCACGTTCCAACGAGTTGCCTGTACAGGTAGAAGAGTAAAAGTCAGCATTAAGCCACTTCTTCTATTTCATTTACTTACCCCATTGACACTTGTGCTCTAGATAATCCAAATACAATAACAGAGTACGCTCATGTATCAAAGGATACACCGAGGCAATCTGCTGGGCTATAATCTCGTGTCTTTTAGCCGGCTGACTGCGTACCCGACAAGTTTCCACACCAAACTATTGGAAGAAATTTTAATTTCAATTGCTTTGCTCTGTGGTTAGTCTTAAGACTTACCTTCAAGGGAAATTTCCTGGATTTGGCCATAAAAGCAAAGATATCCACATTGGTTTCCCTGGGCTGCTTCACCTGCTGGCATTGCTCTAACAATTTACAACCAAATTGTGTGAGTTTGGGTTTAATTAGACCTTCAACTGGTGGCCAGACGGCATCCACTTCTGCACCAAACGAAGACATGGCCATGGTTAATGTCAATCGATTTCACAATTGCATTTAATGCCAATTGCCGGCTGGTTAGCAACTTTATATGCATTTTGCTGGAGAGCTAAAAGAGCATTTGTTTACAATTGTGGTTGATTCATATTCATGTTAGCTTCATGTTAGCGAACAAAGTGTGCTGTTAAACGCAAATACTAGGCGGGCTGTGCCTTTACAATGTTAAATGTTTTTAGTCAGGACTGTCAGCCTCTTTCAAATCGAAGGTCTGCACTCCATGTCTTTTAGGTTCGGTTTCGCGGAGTGGGCTCAGAGGGTAGCTAAACCAAGACTTAACTTTGCTAACCCAGAAAACATGAATGTATATTGGAACTTACTTTAACGCTGCATACTTTTAGTAAAATTTTTGAGTCTTAATATATTCTATATAATATTCGACCTAAGTTTAAGTTAATCGTTAGAATGTATGTCAGTAAACTTTCATATATACTGGCTCTATAGCAGGAAAAATTTTAGATACCACACAATTTTAAAAGTCCCATCATATTTTGTGCCCATTGTACTTAGTGGGAAACCAAATGGAAATTTCATCAAGTTGGCTTTGCGTTTTCAAAGTTGATGGCTAACCAAAATCCCAATGACCTCAATTCATTTCTTGTTCTCATCTGGTGCTGTGCACATTAAATTGGTGTTTTATTTCTTAATTTGCTTTTATTTAATTTTGTTAACTTGCAAAGGACCTCCATAGCTCTTGTTTTTATTTTTCGAGAAGTGCTTTTGGTGCTCTTCAGATGAAAACACATGACGTAGCTTGGAACACTGTTCAATCTCCTCGCTGTGTCCATCAAATCATTGTCCAAATATTTGCTTATTAAGTAAATTCTTTGATTTATTTTTCTCTATTTATTTTGATTCGGATGTAACTGACACAACTTGCAGTTGACTTTTTCATATTTTTGGCATTTAATTCGGATGAAACTGACACTTGTTAACATTTTACATATTTTTGTAAAATCTTTATAACATCCGAGACCAGGTTTTTGGCAGTGCTCGATCCAATTCCTTTTAGTTGAACCATTCCCAGGATTCTTGATTTGAGCATCGCTAATATATTACCTCTTTGGTCATGTCATTGCGGATGTTCTTTTGCCACCAGTGACAAAGTATTCTTGCATTCTGAAAAGTTTAAGCACATGTTTTTTTCCTTCCGATGATCTAAGCACTTCACAAATGTGGTCCAAAAGAGTTTTTACATTGGGAGAATTCAATACGTTGAACGGAATGCAATCTATACTCTGTGTACGTCTGGTACAGAGTATAAAACTAAATTAAAAGTATCGATAGGCTTTATAGCAGCGATGTCCAAAATTTTATTTATTTATTTATTTTTTGTAATATGTTCGAGGACAATGTAAAATTGTGAACGAACAGTGTTAAAAGCTATAGCTACAGGGCCGTAAGCTTATTAATTTATATTTACATATTATAGATGGAACATTGAATTGAGAATACTATTATTTACAAAATTAAATACTAGTGCTTATTGTTATTATAAGAGTGAGTGATAAAAAAAAGAAAATATAATTTTTAATTTTTTAATTAATTTTTTAATTTTTAAATTTGAAAAATTAAATTTTTATTTTAATATAAAGAAAAAATTGGTTTTAAGGAATTATTGTGGGGCGGGAACAGGGATCTGTGAGGTTGGAGTTGGGGACATTCGACAAATATATGTTGGAGCGTTGAAGGAGAGTTGTTGCAGAGGCTGCATGTAAGGATCATGGGAGGCTGGTTGAAAAGGTAGTTGTGAGTAAGATTTGTGTGTCCCAAGCGAAGCCGAATTATCTTGGTAAGTACCCGTCGGTGGATGGTCATATTTTGTTGTAGATGGGCGTAATCATAAATGGTGTTTTTTAATTTATTCAGGGATTTGTAATGTGAGTTGGTGTTGTTGAAAATGGAAGCTTGTTCGGATTTGAAGTGGTTTTTAATATATTTGATAATGTCAGTGATATTGTAGTTGTTGTGAAATATAAGCGGAAGTGAGAAGGATTCTTTAGCGGCTTTGTCAGCGCATTCATTCCCAGTGATTCCGCAGTGCCCAGGGATCCTAATTAAAGATGGATAATAGTTGTTGTTATGGGGGTTGGAGATGGCTTCAAGTGCGGACAGTGAGTCTGTACAAATGGCAGTTGGTTGAGGGGAGTGTTGCGCTATTACAGTTGCATTATAGATAGCAATGATTTCTGCTGAGAAGATAGAGCTGTATAGTGATAAGAGGTGTTGGAGGCTGTTTTCATTATAAACTACACTAAAGGAGGTTGCTCGGTCTGACTTGGAACCGTCTGTATATATAAATCTGTGTGAGGGGAGAGAGTTTTTAAGTTCGAGGAATTTTTGTTGGTAGACTGAAGATGGAGTAGAAGATTTTGGTAGCAGGTGGAGTGAAGTATTTAATGAGGATGAGAAATCAAGCCAAGGTGGATTTGGGTTCTTAGTGACAGGTATGGGTTTGTTTGGAAGGCCAAGGTAGGATGTAATTTGTATGCAGCGCTGCAGAGCGGATGGAATTTTGGGGTTTTTCTTTTTTGCTTTGAGAATATTGTCAATTGTTTTTTTCAAAGGTGAGTTGTAGGACAAGAGAATTGGTTTTATAAGTTTGGCTATGGAGAGTTTGGTTCGAATTTCTATTGGCATGACTTTTGTTTCGAAAAGGAGATTGTTTATGGGGGTGGATCGGAAAGCACCGAGGGTGATCCTGATGGCAGAGTGGTACAAGGATTTGATTGGTCGCAGTTGGGAGTTTGGGGTGTTCTCGTAAAGAAATAGGCCAAAATCTATTTTGGACATGATCAGCTGGTTCATGGCATTTAAGACGGCGAGTTGGTTGCAGTTATACTTGTTGCTGGAGAGACATTTTATTATATTAAGTCTGTTAGAGAGGGATGTACAGAGATTTGACAGAGAGTACAGAGATTTGTTGAAGGTGATTCCAAGGATCTTTAGGGTGTTGGTGTTAGTGATTGGGGTTAGTGAAGTGTTGATTTGGATATGGCATGAGTGTTTTTTACAAATGTGTAGGTGCTTACATTTGGAGAGAAAGTACTGCGCCTGAGTAGTCGCACCAGGATAGAATATCCCTAAGTAGTGGGTTTATGACAATTTGCGTGTTTTTATTTAGTTTTTTTACGATATGATAATCGTCTGCGTATGCGCAAAAGTTAAATTGTTTGTGCTTGTCAATGGTGTAATCAGTTTGTTAAAAGCAATTAGAAATAGGATTACGGAAAGAGGAGACCCTTGCCGAATCCCATTGTATTGTGGAAGAGTTGAAGATAAGTGGTGGTTGGCAAAAACTGTGATTTTTCTGTTTGTCATAAAGTTGATGACATAATTGATGATCTTGGGGCCTATTTTCCACGCGTAGAGTTCGTCCAGTTTAGTGTGAATGTCGGAAATTGCTGTTTGGCAGTTTTGTTTTTTTTATGCAGTGGATAGAGAGTCGTGGTTTTAAGCCACAGAACAAAATTTAGTTTGTTTTATGTTTGAATCGCACGCATTTTATTTTTTCAGTGTAAAGCAGTAAAACGTCACCTTGCCTTTGTGTTTCGCTGCTTCGCACACAAGCAAACGCTTTCATGGTGTGAGTTTGGACACCACTGCTTTATAGTCTTTTGGTAATCGAATGCAATTCAAAAATTGGCGGGTTTACATTTTTATACCCTTGCAGAGGGTATTATAAAATTGTCCGGATGGTCTCCGACCACATCAAGTATATATATTCTTGATCAGCATGACGAGCTGAGTTGATTTAGCCCTGTCCGTAAGTTTCTATGCTATCTCCTCCGTCAGTTTTAAGGCTATCCTCACCAAACTTTGCACGAAGTCTTTTGGTACAAATTCGCTGCACATTAGTCGAAACCGGCCGGATCGGATGACTATAGCATATAGCTGTCATAGGAACGATATGTCTGAAAACTAGTCTTAGTGAGAAAAACTTTTTTGTTTTTAATGGAAATGCCTTCAAAGTATGTATTTCTTAGTTTACTATCTTTTCCCATGATTTCACTAAGTTTGGTCGAAATCGGATGACTATAGCATATACCTGCCATAGGAACGATTGGTCGAAAACCTAGTTCTTGTGAGAAAAACTTTTTTGTTTATAATGAAAACGTCCTTATTATTGGCATAGGCATATTTTATATACTTCTACATAATTCTACAAAGTATGGTCGAAATCGGATGACTATAGCTATAGCTCCCATAGGAAGATCGGTCAAAACTAGTTCCTTTTTGTTTTTAATGAAAACGTCCTTTTTATTGGCATACTTTAACACATTTCTACAAAGTTTTATCAAAATCGGATGACTATAGCATATAGCTGCAGTATGAATGATCGGTCAAAAAAGAAGTTCTAGTGAGAAAAACTTTTTGGTTTTAAATGGGATCGCCTCCAAATTTCGTAATTAACAGTGTATTATGCTTTTCCAAGATTTCACCAAGTTTGGTCGAAATCAGACATCTATATAGTATAGATCCCATAGAAAAGTAAAGTCCAAAAAGTAGTCTTAGTTAGAAAAACTTTTTTGTTTTCAATGGAAGCTGCAAGGGTATACAAAACTTCGGCCGAGCCGAAGTTAACTTTCCCTATTTTTTATACCTTGTTCCCATTGAAAATGGGAAAAGGGGGATCATGAAGTTGTGCAAAAGTATGTAACAGGTAGAAGGAAGCATTTGCGACCCTATAAAGTATATATATTCTTGATCAGCATCAACAGCCGAGTCGATTTAGCCGCATCTAATCAAACAGAACAGGGTATTTTTGTAGTCGGGGCACTCGACTGCAGCTCCTCTTGTTAGAATTGCTGTCGTGCTGCTTCTGTTTTCCTAAGATCAGAATGGTTATCATTTAGTTTGGAGCTTATTTTGTTAGAATTGCCGAATTTGGTTTGCCATTAAGTGCTCGCAAACTTTCGATAAATATGGTAAAATTGATATTGGTCTATATTCATTAGATGATTTTGGTATCAGTAATATTTTTGCAAACTTCCACATATTTGAAAAGGTGGACGTGGTTAAGGCAGTGTTAATAACATAAGTGATATGGTCAAGTATAAGGGGAAAAAGTAGTTTGCTAAAAGAACTTTGATTTAATCTTCAGGATACATTCAAGTACATCATACGAACTCACATAAAACTAAAGCTATTATCACGTAGAATTCGGTTCTATATTAGGTACATGTTTTGCGTGCTTTCAGGGTACTGATATTTGGGTGTTTAATTATTATTATTAAGATTGTTTACGTCCAGTTCCGTCTTTAGTTTTGATTTGAGTTTACCTATTCCTAAACTTTTTAGTTCATTCCAAGTTTGTTTGCTCGATATTGCACTATTGAACCTATTATTGTAAAAAGTTTCGTTGATGTGGCTATAATTTTAATCACATTTGCTCTCATATTTTAAAAACTGAGTAGAGCTCATCTGTTCTATAACGCTTCCCACCTACAGTAGGCAGCATTCCGTTGTTCTATATGATGTTTAACATAGTTGTTAAACCAAGGCTTTAGAGAAGATCTAATAATTTTAGTTTTGACTTGCATACACTTATCATAAAGGCTTTTGATATTCATGTTAAGTACTTGTAGCTGCAAGTCCGCAGTTGGATGTCCGTATATTTGAGTCCAATCGCAATTATAAAACTCCCTTTGGAGGTATCATTATCAATAGACTTAAAGTCTCTGTAGACAATCTGAACATCACTATAAGCTAAGTCAATATCATTAGTTATAAAAAGATCAAATCATGTTTGGAAAATATTGGGCTGATATCTGATCATAGTGTAAAATCTTTGGAGTCTATAGAAAAATATATGCAGTAGAGTATTGCAGTTTTTTGTAAAATGTGTAGGTATTGAGCTAAGAATATCCGGCTTTTTCTGCAACCCTGTTTTCAATACTTTTTCGGATTGGTGTAATCCCGTTTTTTTTTTTTTTTGAGTGTGAGACCTTTTGTTGCAAGTGTGTATTGGCAGCAAAGGAAGCGCCAAAGGACTTAGGTTCCAAAAATTTTGCGAGTTTTTTTTAGGGAGTTTTTTGTTTTGGCAATTCCTTTGTTGAGCTTAAACTGATATTATCTGAGTCTTCTTGTCTTCTAGAAGATCATCGACTCAAGTTTAGTTGGTTTTCTGTTCAATTGCAAAAAAAAGTCTAAACCGAACCAGAACTAAAATTTTCTATCACTTACCATTGGTAACTTTTGATTTGCAGCAGCTAATTTTATTTCATAAACAAAGATAAGAAACTTACACTAAAACTTAAAACCCATTTGACCTATCCAGTTTAGACCTTCCACAGTTGTGGTCTTTGGTCTATATTCACATCCAATCCAATCGGTATAGCCAAAATTTTCCACCACCTTGAACACATATCCATAATCCAGTTCACCCGCCGTATTCGGTTCCTGACGATTTGGTACCTGAGCAATTTGAAAGTGTCCAATTAACGTTTGATATTCGTGCAATATTTTGGTGATATTTCCGTGTATGTGCTGTAGATGATATAGATCGGCCAGTATCTTTATATTGTCGCAGTTCAATTCTTGTAAAATACTCGCAGCTTTTGTATAAGAGTTCATAAAGTAAGCGGGTATGGCGTATTTGTTGATAGGTTCGATGACACCCAACATATTATGAACCTTTAGACGGGCTGCAGCTAATTTCAGGTTGGACAGGTAAGTACGAGCATGATCAATTTCCGTATGATCCGAGATGATGCCCGAGGTAAGATGAATTTTGGTGCAATTGACGCTTAGGGCAAAGTCTATGGTTTGCGTTAAATGTAAACGAAACAAATCCTCTGCTCCTGGTATGCTGGTCGAACCGAAGCGCAACTTATCATTGGACTGATCAAAGGCCAAATTAATGAGACTCACTACCAGGCCAGTTTGTTTGAGTGCCAATTGAACCTCCGTGATTTCATTCTCTGGATAAGGAATTTCCACTGCACGAAATCCATGCTGCTGGGCGAGATGTATACGCTGAGCTATGGAGTTGGTCGTCTCCGTGAAGAGGAAATTCAAGTTGGCAGCGAATTTTAGTGACATTTCTGGTTGAATGTTTTGTCAACAACTGAGCGTCTGGTATCTCAGTTGTTGAGGTTGTTGTGGTTGTTTATGGGCGACTTTTGATAATGTCAATGTCATTTGGAGTGTGTGTGGTTTAACTGTCATACGTGATGGAGCTTTTCACCGCTGGTTACCTTAGAATTTGGTTAAGCTTTTATCAGCAAAAGCTTTACTTTACCACCTCGCTTTTGAGTGGTAGTTGAGCTTAGTTTTAGGACCGCCAAAGTTCTGCTCTAGCTTTGACTCAATGAAGCTTTTTATCTCACTCAACGTTAGGACAGTTTCAGCAAGCATAAAGCTTCGAGGTTGGTACAGTAGTTACCCACAAACACGGAACGTTGCATATAAAGGGTGATTTTTTAAGAGCTATAGGAAAGTTTTTCAAAAAAAAAAACACATAAAATTCAGAAAAATGCATATAATTTAATGTTGTGACTGCGCCTCAAATGGTCCATCCGCTTAGGCTCGATTTCTCAATGTTCGGTTGGTCAACTTGACAGGCAGTTTAACCGAAATTGCGTGTCTCATGCTGTGAGTGGCGCAACCGGAGGAACAGACTTAACCACTGCTCGAGCACTGGTTAAAGTTAACCGCGAGTTCAGTGCCGATGGAATTATCGATATATTTTATCGGTATACAAACAGCAGGCTCCAACATTTGATTTGTTTATTTTATTGTTTGCTGCCACAAAACGTTTAAGTTAAAGCCTTAACTTTGCGATTCAATTTGTTGTGACTAGGATTGTTAGCAGGACTTGGTGGCGCTGCGTTCTTATGCATGTGGCAACTTTCTTATCACTGCAGCTGACTTCTGTGTAGTCAGCGTTCCTTTGATAAGCCGTACAGGTAAACAAGTGTCCCCAGCTATTGCTTTTGATTCATCGCAATCAATTTTATTACATTCCAGCAGCAGTCAACAACATTAAAAAATCCCTAACAAAAAAAAAACCTAATTTGTTGACCGTGTCTGGTCACCCTAATGCAGCAATAGGAATTTATCGATATCGGATGAAACTGCTGTTGAGAAAACCAAATGACTTGACCGCTTGTCAACTATAGGAACAAATTTGACCGGCGGTTGGCCAACCGGAACCCTTGAGAAATCAGGCCTTAGTCCAATTTTGACATACTCTTTCCAACATTTCGGCCGGTATCTCACGAATAAATGCTTCAATGTTGTCTTCCAATGCGTCAATTGAAGCGGGCTTGTCTGTATAGACATAAGCTTTAACATAGCCCCACAAAAAATAGTCTAAAGGCGTTAAATCGCACGATCTAGGCGGCCAATTGACCGGTCCCGAACGTGAAATAAAATGTTCACCGAACTCGCCTCTCAATAAGTCCATTGTTGCGCGTGCTGTGTGGCATGTGGCACCGTCTTGTGAAACCACATGTCGCAAGCAAGCTCTTGCATTTTGGGCAAAAAAAAGTTGGATATCATCTCACGGTAGCGCTCACCATTCACAGTTACGTTACGATTCGCATCATCTTTGAAGAAGTACGGTCCAATGATGCCACCAGCCCATAAACCGCAAAAAAAAAAAAAAAATTTTCAGTACTAAAATAAGAAATAAGTGGAAATCGTTTAACGTTTTACACGGTATTTACGGTGTAAAACGCTTGGAAAACCACTGCGGAATTGGATTTATTATGGACATCGCTCAATAGAGCTGCCATAGTGGCAAGTCATCCTCCATCTTGTCAATTTTGGCCACTGTCGGTTCCTTGGACTCGTCACATTCTGACTTGGAACCGTCTGTATATATAAATCTATGTGAGGGGAGAGAGTTTTTAAGTTCGAGGAATTTTTGTTGGTAGACTGAAGATGGAGTAGAAGATTTTGGTAGCAGGTGGAGTGAAGTATTTAATGAGGATGAGAAATCAAGCCAAGGTGGATTTGGGTTCTTAGTGACAGGTATGGGTTTGTTTGGAAGGCCAAGGTAGGATGTAATTTGTATGCAGCGCTGCAGAGCGGATGGAATTTTGGGGTTTTTCTTTTTTGCTTTGAGAATATTGTAAATTGTTTTTTTCAAAGGTGAGTTGTAGGACAAGAGAATTGGTTTTATAAGTTTGGCTATGGAGAGTTTGGTTCGAATTTCTATTGGCATGACTTTTGTTTCGAAAAGGAGATTGTTTATGGGGGTGGGTCGGAAAGCACCGAGGGTGATCCTGATGGCAGAGTGGTACAAGGATTTGATTGGTCGCTCAATAGAGCTGCCATAGTGGCAAGTCATCCTCCATCTTGTCAATTTTGGCCACTGCCGGTTCCTTGGACTCGTCACATTCGAAATCGGGCAATGGAGCTGCCATAGTCAGATCATTCGCATTGTTGGGTGTAATAAAACCCTCCTCCATCTTGTCAATTTTGGACTCGTCATCTTCGAGGTCGGCCAATGGAGCTGCCATAGTCAAATCATTTGCATTGTTGGGTAAAATAAACCCCTCCTCCATCTTGTCAATTTTGGCCACTGCCGGTTCCTCGAACTTCTCACCTTCGGGGTCGTTCAATGGCGCTGCAATAGTCGGATCATTTGCACTGTTGGGTGTAATAGAACCCTCCTCCATCACGTCAATGTTGGCCACTGCCGGTTCCTTGGTCTCGGCACCTCCGGAATTGGTCAATGGCGCTGCCATAGTCATTTCACCAATCGATAAGCCATTCGGATTGTTGGGTGTAATAAAACCCACCTCCATCTCGTTACTTTTGGACACTGCCGGTTCCTCAGACTTGTCACCTTCGGGGCAGATGAATGGCGCTGCCATTGTCCGATCTGCAATGGATGAGCTGTTTGCATTGTTGGGTTTAATAAAACCCTCCTCCATCTCGTACAGAATCTCGTCAATTTTTTTCACTGAAACTAAGGGCCCCTCCGAGCAAGCCTTTTCCAGTAGCAACAGTTTCTTTAAGTACACATCACGCTCCAAGCACAAGGCGGCCTCGTGTTGTTCCTGCTCTGTTTTACAGAGTTCTTCAAATGGTGTATCTTCCGTACCAACTCCTACACTCTTTCTGCCATCAACATCGAGATCATCATCATAGATTTTGATCTGGCATGTCCTACGATTCTCCAGAAACGCTTCATATTCATCATCGTCCAAGTCGGATAGTGATGAAATCGAATCCGAGTCGGGGAATTCGAATATGTTTTTATGGTCGTCTATCAACGTAGCCACTGTTTCGTTAGAACCACAATGTTCTGGTGGATTTTGCACCAAGTTGGCCGATAACTCGATATAATCCGACGAAGACATTGACATGAATAATTCTTCTACCTCCGCATCTAGCTCATCATCTTGCTCCTGCTCATTCTCCTCTCTGGGCGGTGATGCCGGCACATTGGGTTCCTTGCCAGCAGCTGGGTTAGCCGTAACTGGTGCGTTTTCCGTACTGGCGTCGCCAGTAGGTGGTCCAGTTGGGTGTGCCTTAGTTTTGGGAGTATTTGGGCGAGAATTTGATGCTCCTGCATTTGCCTGGGGCGGCTAAAATGAGATGGAAAAAGATTTTTAGTACCTTTTTACAATCTCCCTCTACAATCTCCCTCTACAATCTCCCTCTACAATCTCCCTCTCCTACAATCTCCCTCTACAATCCCCTTTTATCCTCTTTTCTCCTCACAATCCCTCTAAATCTCCCTCTACAATCTCCCTCTACAATCTCCCTCTACAATCTCCCTCTACAATCTCCCTCTACAATCTCCCTCTACAATCTCCCTCTACAATCCCCCTCTACAATCCCTACAATCTCCCTCTACAATCTCCTACAATCTCTTAATAAATTCCTTACAATCCCTAATCTCTAATTTTAATCTTTTCCTCTAAATCTTCTAATTTACCTTAATCCTACAATCTCCCTCTACAATCTCCCTCTACAATCTCCCTCTACAATCTCCCTCTACAATCTCCCTCTACAATCTCCCTCTACAATCTCCCTCTACAATCTCCCTCTACAATCTCCCTCTACAATCTCCCTCTACAATCTCCCTCTACAATCTCCCTCTACAATCTTTCTTTCTACAATTTTCCAACAATACTTTTTCGTACTTTTTGCGGATTAGTTGGCTTCGCTTTATCCAGTTTAGGCTTGGGTGATAGCACGTTTTCCTGAGGCCTCCTAAAAGTCTGGACTTTCGCCTGCACTGGTGCTTTTTTGGTTTTCTTTGGCTTCTCTACCGTAACAATTGGTTCCACCTCTGGCGTCTCGGTCGCTTCGACCTTCAGACGTCGCCGAAAGGTAGAAACCTTTGCTTTTACCGCTTCAAGCTTGGCTTTAGTCTTCTTCTCTTTAACTAGCCATTTCTGGGAATTCTTAAACGATTTACCATTGACTTCCGTGCGACTTCTTTTAAGTTTGATCTTGTAATCTACTCTTGGTCGTCTTGGTACCGGCGTTTTACTCCGTTTAATTTTTCGAGAAGTTTTGCCCATGACGATATCCCAGCCTCCTCTCGCTTCTACAGGATCATACCCTTCCCTCATTTCTCTAAAGTTGGCCTCATAAAATGAGCGAAACCATGTGGCAAATTCATAATTGTCCTGATAACGTCCTTTTACCAGTTTAGTAACTGGGATTGCCGTCGAAACCCGCATCTTATTGAAACCTTTCTGTAGAAGCTTGAAATTTTCAATGAACTCAAACTCCGTGTTCGAGGCCAACTTGACTTTAAGTAAGTGTATTACATTGGGGAACAATATGTCCAGTAGGCAACAATAGGCCGCACCTGTGCAAAGGTGCTCGACTCTGGGTAATTTGGACTTTAAGGTTTTATTATACCACTTAATCATTTCAGTCCCAGGCCCCTGCACGGGGGTCTTGTGCGTAATAGAGCGATGTGATTCAGTCATGACGAGGATTGAAGATTTGTTAGAGACGCCGACACTACTTAGGGGAAGGGTAAGTAAAAGACTAGTTCTATTTTAAGATATACTTACGTTAAAAGCTACACTGGCCTTGAAAGCAGTCACTTTATGGTAGCTTGATTCAGAGGGGTTCACAGTAGCGAAGATCTAAGTCTCTATGGTACAGGTAGATTCAGAGGGGTTTATAGTAGCGAAGAAGTCGACCAGCTGGCACTGCTTAGGAGAAAAGTAAATATTTAGTCTGCACTAGTTATATTTTAGGATTTACTTACGTTTAGAGCAGATGCTAGATCTAAGTCTCTATGGTACAGGTAGATTCAGAGGGGCTTATAGTAGCAAAGAAGTCGACCAGCTGGCACTGCTTAGGAGAAAAGTAAATATTTAGTCTGCACTAGTTATATTTTAGGATTTACTTACATTTAGAGCAGATGCTAGATCTAAGTCTCTATGGTACAGGTAGATTCAGAGGGCTTTAAAGGAGCAAAGAAGTCGACCAGCAGGCACTGCTTAGGAGAAAAGTAAATATTTAGTCTGCACTAGTTATATTTTAGGATTTACTTACGTTTAGAGCAGATGCTAGATCTAAGTCTCTATGGTACAGGTAGATTCAGAGGGCTTTAAAGGAGCAAAGAAGTCGACCAGCTGGCACTGCTTAGGAGAAAAGTAAATATTTAGTCTGCACTAGTTATATTTTAGGATTTACTTACGTTTAGAGCAGATGCTAGATCTAAGTCTCTATGGTACAGGTAGATTCAGAGGGCTTTAAAGGAGCAAAGAAGTCGACCAGCTGGCACTGCTTAGGAGAAAAGTAAATATTTAGTCTGCACTAGTTATATTTTAGGATTTACTTACGTTTAGAGCAGATGCTAGATCTAAGTCTCTATGGTACAGGTAGATTCAGAGGGCTTTAAAGGAGCAAAGAAGTCGACCAGCTGGCAGCACTGCTTAGGAGAAAAGTAAATATTTAGTCTGCACTAGTTATATTTTAGGATTTACTTACGTTTAGAGCAGATGCTAGATCTAAGTCTCTATGGTACAGGTAGATTCAGAGGGCTTTAAAGGAGCAAAGAAGTCGACCAGCTGGCACTGCTTAGGAGAAAAGTAAATATTTAGTCTGCACTAGTTATATTTTAGGATTTACTTACGTTTAGAGCAGATGCTAGATCTAAGTCTCTATGGTACAGGTAGATTCAGAGGGCTTTAAAGGAGCAAAGAAGTCGACCAGCTAGGCACTGCTTAGGAGAAAAGTAAATATTTAGTCTGCACTAGTTATATTTTAGGATTTACTTACGTTTAGAGCAGATGCTAGATCTAAGTCTCTATGGTACAGGTAGATTCAGAGGGCTTTAAAGGAGCAAAGAAGTCGACCAGCTGGCACTGCTTAGGAGAAAAGTAAATATTTAGTCTGCACTAGTTATATTTTAGGATTTACTTACGTTTAGAGCAGATGCTAGATCTAAGTCTCTATGGTACAGGTAGATTCAGAGGGCTTTAAAGGAGCAAAGAAGTCGACCAGCTGGCACTGCTTAGGAGAAAAGTAAATATTTAGTCTGCACTAGTTATATTTTAGGATTTACTTACGTTTAGAGCAGATGCTAGATCTAAGTCTCTATGGTACAGGTAGATTCAGAGGGCTTTAAAGGAGCAAAGAAGTCGACCAGCTGGCACTGCTTAGGAGAAAAGTAAATATTTAGTCTGCACTAGTTATATTTTAGGATTTACTTACGTTTAGAGCAGATGCTAGATCTAAGTCTCTATGGTACAGGTAGATTCAGAGGGCTTTAAAGGAGCAAAGAAGTCGACCAGCTGGCACTGCTTAGGAGAAAAGTAAATATTTAGTCTGCACTAGTTATATTTTAGGATTTACTTACGTTTAGAGCAGATGCTAGATCTAAGTCTCTATGGTACAGGTAGATTCAGAGGGCTTTAAAGGAGCAAAGAAGTCGACCAGCTGGCACTGCTTAGGAGAAAAGTAAATATTTAGTCTGCACTAGTTATATTTTAGGATTTACTTACGTTTAGAGCAGATGCTAGATCTAAGTCTCTATGGTACAGGTAGATTCAGAGGGCTTTAAAGGAGCAAAGAAGTCGACCAGCTGGCACTGCTTAGGAGAAAAGTAAATATTTAGTCTGCACTAGTTATATTTTAGGATTTACTTACGTTTAGAGCAGATGCTAGATCTAAGTCTCTATGGTACAGGTAGATTCAGAGGGCTTTAAAGGAGCAAAGAAGTCGACCAGCTGGCACTGCTTAGGAGAAAAGTAAATATTTAGTCTGCACTAGTTATATTTTAGGATTTACTTACGTTTAGAGCAGATGCTAGATCTAAGTCTCTATGGTACAGGTAGATTCAGAGGGCTTTAAAGGAGCAAAGAAGTCGACCAGCTGGCACTGCTTAGGAGAAAAGTAAATATTTAGTCTGCACTAGTTATATTTTAGGATTTACTTACGTTTAGAGCAGATGCTAGATCTAAGTCTCTATGGTACAGGTAGATTCAGAGGGCTTTAAAGGAGCAAAGAAGTCGACCAGCTGGCACTGCTTAGGAGAAAAGTAAATATTTAGTCTGCACTAGTTATATTTTAGGATTTACTTACGTTTAGAGCAGATGCTAGATCTAAGTCTCTATGGTACAGGTAGATTCAGAGGGCTTTAAAGGAGCAAAGAAGTCGACCAGCTAGCACTGCTTAGGAGAAAAGTAAATATTTAGTCTGCACTAGTTATATTTTAGGATTTACTTACGTTTAGAGCAGATGCTAGATCTAAGTCTCTATGGTACAGGTAGATTCAGAGGGCTTTAAAGGAGCAAAGAAGTCGACCAGCTGGCACTGCTTAGGAGAAAAGTAAATATTTAGTCTGCACTAGTTATATTTTAGGATTTACTTACGTTTAGAGCAGATGCTAGATCTAAGTCTCTATGGTACAGGTAGATTCAGAGGGCTTTAAAGGAGCAAAGAAGTCGACCAGCTAGCACTGCTTAGGAGAAAAGTAAATATTTAGTCTGCACTAGTTATATTTTAGGATTTACTTACGTTTAGAGCAGATGCTAGATCTAAGTCTCTATGGTACAGGTAGATTCAGAGGGCTTTAAAGGAGCAAAGAAGTCGACCAGCTGGCACTGCTTAGGAGAAAAGTAAATATTTAGTCTGCACTAGTTATATTTTAGGATTTACTTACGTTAAAGCAGATGCTAGATCTAAGTCTCTATGGTACAGGTAGATTCAGAGGGCTTTAAAGGAGCAAAGAAGTCGACCAGCAGGCACTGCTTAGGAGAAAAGTAAATATTTAGTCTGCACTAGTTATATTTTAGGATTTACTTACAGATGCTAGATCTAAGTCTCTATGGTACAGGTAGATTCAGAGGGCTTTAAAGGAGCAAAGAAGTCGACCAGCTGGCACTGCTTAGGAGAAAAGTAAATATTTAGTCTGCACTAGTTATATTTTAGGATTTACTTACATTTAGAGCAGATGCTAGATCTAAGTCTCTATGGTACAGGTAGATTCAGAGGGCTTTAAAGGAGCAAAGAAGTCGACCAGCAGGCACTGCTTAGGAGAAAAGTAAATATTTAGTCTGCACTAGTTATATTTTAGGATTTACTTACGTTTAGAGCAGATGCTAGATCTAAGTCTCTATGGTAAGGTAGATTCAGAGGGCTTTAAAGGAGCAAAGAAGTCGACCAGCTGGCACTGCTTAGGAGAAAAGTAAATATTTGTCTAAGTTTTTTAGGATTTACTACTTTAGAGAGTGCTAGATCTAAGTCTCTATGGTAGGTAGATTCAGAGGGCTTTAAAGGAGCAAGGTCGACAGTGATGCTTGGAGAAAAGTAAAATTTGTCTGATAGTATATTTTAGGATTTACTATTTGAGCGATGCTAATCTAAGTCTCTATGGTAAGGTAGATTCAGAGGGCTTTAAAGGAGCAAAGAAGTCGACCAGCTAGCATGCAGAGAAAAGTAAATATTTAGTCTGCACTAGTTATATTTTAGGATTTACTAGTTTAGCAGATGCTAGATCTAAGTCCTATGGTACAGGTAGATTCAGAGGGCTTTAAAGGAGCAAAGAAGTCGACCAGCTGGCACTGCTTAGGAGAAACGTAAATATTTAGTAAGACTTTTGGGGGTATCCAAAACCTTTAAAGGAAGACCTTTCCACTTGTAAAAGAGCTACCTTTCAACTTGTAAAAGAGCTACCTTTCAACATGTAGAAGAGCTACCTTTCAACTTGTAGAAGAGCAACCTTTAAACTTGTAGAAGAGCTACCTTTAAACATGTAGAAAAGCTACTCTTCAACATGTAGAAAAGCTACTTAACATGTGAAAAGCTACCTCAGTGGTGTTAATTGTACCCACTCACTTCTATACCCTCTTTTGCTATCCCACTCACTTCTATAGCCACTTTATAGCCTATTTTTACCCACTCACTCTATAGCATATTTAGCTATAGCCCACTCTTCTATATAGCCTACCCACTTCTATTCTTTCTTCTATAGCTTCCTACTTCTAAGCCCTAATTATACTACCTTGTAAAAGAGCTACCTTTCAACTTGTAAAAGAGCTACCTTTCAACTTGTAGAAGAGCTACCTTTCAACTTGAAATTCTGGATAAGGAACCTTCAACTTCAGTAGGTTGAACATCTAAAGCAGAGGCAGGCAAGAAATACATTCACATTTTTGCATTGGTGTGTGTGAGAGCAGCGCAAAAATTGCTCTCAATTTTAGTAGCAACGACTGCTTCAAGGCGCAAGCCGAACACGCAACGCGGCGGTGCTTGTACAGCTTATTCTGTGTGTTTGTCGAAGCAGCGCTGCTTTGAAATTTTTACTATGCACACGAGATAGGAATGTGCCTGCCCCTGATCTAAAGAGTCGGTACCTTTCAAATCTAGAGAAGATAGAGAATACATGTGCCTTCACATATCCTTTCAACCTATCTATTCTCTTTAGCTACTCATGAACTGTTCTGTGTATTTGACACTTTGATTAAATTTATAAATTGAAATTTTGATCCTCTCGACTAAGATATGCTGTAATTTGAATTGGTTCATTTTAAATGCATGACTGAGTAGGGTCTATGTCAGTTTAATCGTTAAGCAAATAAATTGCACAAAAATATACGAGTGTTTATTTGTGTTCAACCATCAGATTTTCTCACACACACACACACACACACACATAATTTTCGGTGCCACAACGCGCCTAAATACAGATTGCAAAAGGCTTTTCTATGACCAACAAATGTACAAATGTGTTTGTGTGCGCTTCTATGTAGACAAATAAACAAATGCAATTGCATTTTGCAATCCCAATCCACGGGCTGGGGACTGGCCAGCTGTATTCAAGTTACACTCGGAAAAACTATTAGAGTTCTGTTGTCAAACCAGGGAAAATCTAAACTCAGGGACGCCGTTATTCGCTCAGTGTATGAGTTGCTTTCTGTTTGTTGCAGCTGGATTTTGTTTTGGCTTTTATACTTCTGTTTGCATTTATAAATTTTAATTGATTGCATTCACGACAAAAATTCAATTTTCACATTTTTCAAAGCCTTTTCTTTTACTCGGTCAGAGGTTATGCACTTGACATTGGTGAGTGCGGAAAGGGGACGGGGGGTGAGGGGGCTCATTACATTGAGCAATTTTATCGCATCAAACGCATGGACAACACAAGGTCAACCAACCAAACAACCAAACAACCAACCGTCACCGGCACGAACCATCCACAACTGATGATTTTCAAATCCATTAAGTGGGCACGTACTTTTGTGGCTGTTGCCGTGAAATAAAACGCGATTTCCGTTTGGAAATAAATCAGGCAAAGACCACCCAACCTGCCTCCTTCCAGCGAAGGTCACTTCAAATAATAATAACGTCCCACAGTTCAAAAGGGGAAAGGAATGAAAAGGTGTTATAATAAGACAGACCAAATATAAGTACTGGTAGAAGAGCCACCTTCAACTTGTAGAAGAGCCACCTTCAACTTGTAGAAGAGCCACCTTCAACTTGTAGAAGAGCCACCTTCAACTTGTAGAAGAGCCACCTTCAACTTGTAGAAGAGCCACCTTCAACTTGTAGAAGAGCCACCTTCAACTTGTAGAAGAGCCACCTTCAACTTGAAATTCTGGATAAGGAACCTTCAACTTCAGTAGGTTGAACATCTAAAGAGTCGGTACCTTTCAAATCTAGAGAAGATAGACTAGTGCAGTCCCCATCGTAATTAACTTTCATACAGACTATTTATTCACAATTTTCCTTCAAAAGACTTTGCTTGGCTCAATCCAACTGTCCCCACTACAAACTATCCCCACCTTAGGCTGTTCTTTAGGCTCTCCCTCCCTTAGACTATTTACTTAATTACTTTAGGCTTTCCCTTATTCAGATCTCAATCTCAATCAATTCAGACTGTCCTTATTTCTGACTGTCGTTACTTCAGACTGTCCTTGCATCAGACAATCCTCACGTTAACTGTGTCCCCTCGTTTTAAGCTGTTCTTCAGACTATTTACTCTTCAGGCTTCAGACCATACTGAATCTTAATCTTAATCTCAACAGACAATCCCTAATACCATTCTATCCTCAGAGGATGTGTGTAGCCGCGACCGCTATACAGAGAATGTATGAATGTCATTTTCTTACCTGGGATACACGAATGCTATTTTTCTGAATATTCTTCAGCTATGTCCTTTAGACAGTCCTCTTCCGATGGCTTTGCTTTCCAATAACCGAATGAGTATCTAGAAAAGAATCGTTTGTAAATATTATAGCAAAATATATGTAGTTATTCCCCGATGTTGACACAACTGTATTATCGAATAGAATGAGCTCCGTACATGTAACGACAATTTACCTGACCCTGACATTAGCTACGAAAACGTGAAGTTTAACTCAAGGCCTATTATTTTATACTTTTCAAAAGTATCAAATAATTCCCTTAAAGAGAAAGTAAAATGCTTCACTCCAGACTGTCCTTACTTCAGACTATCTTACTGTTCTGCAGACTATTCCTCCTTTAGACTAAGTATTTCCTATTCTTACTTTGCTAGACCATTAGTTTAGGCTATCCATTTTTCAGACCTTTGCCAGACTATTCATACGTCTGACTATCCATACGTTCGCAGACTATCCATACGTCAGACTATCCATACGTCAGACTATCCTTACGTCAGACTATCCTTACGTCAGACCATCGTCACTTCAACCGTGTCCTCACTTTATGCTGTTCTTCAGACTAATTTCTCTTCAAACTTTGCTTGACCATCTGTTTAAGGTCATCCCTTCTTCAGACCTTTGCCTCTTCAGACCATACTCAATCTTAATCTCTTCAGACCATCCCAAATATCATTTTATCCTTAGAGGAAGTATGTAGCCGTGATCTTTCTTACCTGGAATATCCTTTTTCTTCAGTTCGCAGTCCGCTCTCCGTTTGCGTTGAAAAATCTTTGTATAATTGCACAAAAAAAAAAGCTTTGTAAAATTGTACAAAAACTCAAAATATATGTAGTTATTCCCCTGATGTTGACACGACTGTATTTTCGAATAGAATGAGCTCCGTACATGTAACGAGAGTTTACCTGACCCTGACATAAGCTACGAAAACGTGAAGCTTAACTCAAGGCCTATTTTTTTGTAGTTTTTCAAAAGTGTCAAAGAATCTCTTTAGGCTTTCCCTTCTTCAGATCTCAATCAATTCAGAACACCTCTAATTACAATATCTTCTACCCAGAGGGTATATGTACAGTCATTTTAGGGGTTTTCTTACCTGGGATACACGAATGTTATTTTTCTGAATATTCTTCAGCTTGTCCTTCAGATAGTCCTTTTCGATGGCTTTGCTCTCCAAAACCGTACGAGTATCTAAAATAAAAAAATAGTTTGTAAATATTATAGCAAAATATAAGTAGTTCCCCTGATGTTGACACGACTGTATTATCGAATAGAATGAGCTCCGTACATGTAACGACAGTTTACCTGACCCTGACATTAGCTACGAAAACGTGAAGCTTAACTCAAGGCCTATTATTTTATACTTTTCAAAAGTATCAAATAATTCCCTTAAAGAGAAATGCTTCACTCCAGACTATTCCTCCTTTAGACTACGTATTTCCTATTCTGACTTTGCTAGACCATTAGTTTACGCTATCCATTTTTCAGACCTTTGCTTAAGAATGTAAAATGCTTCAATCCAGACTATTCTTACGTCACACTATCCATACGTAAGACTATCCATACGTCAGACTATCCTTACGGCAGACTATCCTTAGAGCAGACTATCCTTACGTCAGACTATCCTTACGTCAGACCATCGTCACTTCAACCGTGTCCTCACTTTATGCTGTTCTTCAGACTAATTTCTCTTCAAACTTTGCTTGACCATCTGTTTAAGGCCATCCCTTCTTCAGACCTTTGCCTCTTCAGACCATACTCAATCTTAATCTCTTCAGACCATCCCAAATACCATTTTATCCTTAGAGGAAGTATGTAGCCGTGATCTTTCTTACCTGGGATATCCTTTTTCTTCAGTTCGCAGTCCGTTTTTCGTTTGCGTTTAAAAAACTTTGTAAACATGTATAGCAAAATATATGAAGTTATTCCCCTGATGTTGACACGACTGTATTATCGAATAGAATGAGCTCCGTACATGTAACGAGAGTTTACCTGACCCTGACATAAGCTACGAAAACTTGAAGTTTAACTCAAGGCCTATTTTTTTGTAGTTTTTCAAAAGTGTCAAAGAATCTTTTTAGGCTTTCCCTTCTTCAGATCTATAATTAATTTAGAACACCTCTAATTACATTATATCTTCTACCCAAGGATATGTTCAAGATCATTTCTTACTGGGATACACGAATGCTATTTTTCTGAATATTCTTCAGCTTGTCCTTCAGATATCCTTTAGGCTTTGCTCTCCAAAAACCATTTAAAAAAAAGTTGTAAATATTATATCCCCGATGTTGACATGTTTTATCGAATAGAATGAGCTCAGTACATGTAACGTCAGTTTACCTGACCCTGACATTAGAAAACGTGAAGCTTAACTCAAGGCCTATTATTTTATACTTTTCAAAAGTATCAAATAATTCCCTTAAAGAGAAATGCTTCACTCCAGACTATTCCTCCTTTAGACTACGTATCCTCTTTGCTAGACCATTAGTTTACGTCTTTTCAGACCTTTGCAAAAAAAATCACAGACTATTCATACGTCACACTATCCTTATACGTCAGACTATCCATACGTCAGACTATCCATACGTCAGACTATCCTTACGTCTACTATCCTACTCAGACTATCCTTACGTCAGACCATCGTCACTTTAACCGTGTCCTCACTTTATGCTGTTCTTCAGACTAATTTCTCTTCAAACTTTACTTGACCATCTGTTTAAGGCCATCCCTTCTTCAGACCTTTGCCTCTTCAGACCATACTCAATCTTAATCTCTTCAGACCATCCCAAATATCATTTTATCCTTAGAGGAAGTATGTAGCCGTGATCTTTCTTACCTGGGATATCCTTTTTCTTCAGTTCGCAGTCCGCTCTCCGTTTGCGTTGAAAAATCTTTGTATAATTGCACAAAAATACAAAATATATGTAGTTATTCCCCTGATGTTGACACGACTGTATATTCGAATAGAATGAGCTCCGTACATGTAACGAGAGTTTACCTGACCCTGACATAAGCTACGAAAACTTGAAGTTTAACTCAAGGCCTATTTTTTTGTAGTTTTTCAAAAGTGTCAAAGAATCTCTTTAGGCTTTCCCTTCTTCAGATCTCAATCAATTCAGAACACCTCTAATTACATTATATCTTCTACCCAGAAGGTATATGTTGCAAGATCATTTTCTTACCTGGGATACACGAATGCTATTTTTCTGAATATTCTTCAGCTTGTCCTTCAGATAGTCCTTTTTCGGTGGATTTGCTCTCCAAAAACCGTACGAGTATCTAAAATAAAAAAATAGTTTGTAAATATTATAGCAAAATATAAGTAGTTATTCCCCCGATGTTGACACGACTGTTTTATCGAATAGAATGAGCTCCGTACATGTAACGACAGTTTACCTGACCCTGACATTAGAAAACGTGAAGCTTAACTCAAGGCCTATTATTTTATACTTTTCAAAAGTATCAAATAATTCCCTTAAAGAGAAAGTAAAATGCTTCACTCCAGACTATTCCTCCTTTAGACTACGTATTTCCTATTCTGACTTTGCTAGACCATTAGTTTACGCTATCCATTTTTCAGACCTTTGCTTAAGAATGTAAAATGCTTCAATCCAGACTATTCTTACGTCACACTATCCATACGTAAGACTATCCATACGTAAGACTATCCTTACGGCAGACTATCCTTACGTCAGACTATCCTACGTCAGACTATCCGTACGTCAGTCTATCCTTACGTCAGACTATCCTTACGTCAGACCATCGTCACTTTAACCGTGTCCTCACTTTATGCTGTTCTTCAGACTAATTTCTCTTCAAACTTTGCTTGACCATCTGTTTAAGGCCATCCCTTCTTCAGACCTTTGCCTCTTCAGACCATACTCAATCTTAATCTCTTCAGACCATCCCAAATACCATTTTATCCTTAAAGGAAGTATGCAGCCGTGATCTTTCTTACCTGGGATATCCTTTTTCTTCAGTTCGCAGTCCGCTCTCCGTTTGCGTTGAAAAATCTTTGTATAATTGCACAAAAATACAAAATATATGTAGTTATTCCCCTGATGTTGACACGACTGTATATTCGAATAGAATGAGCTCCGTACATGTAACGAGAGTTTACCTGACCCTGACATAAGCTACGAAAACTTGAAGTTTAACTCAAGGCCTATTTTTTTTGTAGTTTTTCAAAAGTGTCAAAGAATCTCTTTAGGCTTTCCCTTCTTCAGATCTCAATCAATTCAGACCACCTCTAATTACATTATATCTTCTACCCAGAGAGTATATGTAGCAAGATCATTTTCTTACCTGGGATACACGAATGCTATTTTTCTGAATATTCTTCAGCTTGTCCTTCAGATAGTCCTTTTTCGATGGCTTTGCTCTCCAAAAACCGTACGAGTATCTAAAATAAAAAAAATAGTTTGTAAATATTATAGCAAAATATAAGTAGTTATTCCCCCGATGTTGACACGACTGTTTTATCGAATAGAATGAGCTCCGTACATGTAACGACAGTTTACCTGACCCTGACATTAGCTACGAAAACGTGAAGCTTAACTCAAGGCCTATTATTTTATACTTTTCAAAAGTATCAAATAATTCCCTTAAAGAGAAAGTAAAATGCTTCACTCCAGACTATTCCTCCTTTAGACTACGTATTTCCTATTCTGACTTTGCTAGACCATTAGTTTACGCTATCCATTTTTCAGACCTTTGCTTAAGAATGTAAAATGCTTCAATCCAGACTATTCATACGTCACACTATCCATACGTAAGACTATCCATACGTAAGACTATCCTTACGGCAGACTTCCTAGCTATCCTTACGTCAGCCACGTCGCTATCCTTACGTCAGACCATCGACACTTTAACCGTGTCCTCACTTTATGCTGTTCTTCAGACTAATTTCTCTTCAGACTTTGCTTGACCATCTGTTTAAGGCCATCCCTTCTTCAGACCTTTGCCTCTTCAGACCATACTCAATCTTAATCTCTTCAGACCATCCCAAATACCATTTTATCCTTAAAGGAAGTATGTAGTCGCGATCTTTCTTACCTGGGATATCCTTTTTCTTCAGTTCGCAGTCCGCTCTCCGTTTGCGTTGAAAAATCTTTGTATAATTGCACAAAAATACAAAATATATATAGTTATTCCCCTGATGTTGACACGACAGTATTATCGAATAGAATGAGCTCAGTACATGTATCGACAGTTTACCTGACCCTGACATTAGCTACGAAAACGTGATGATTAACTCAAGGCCGACTAAAACGTGCAAGAGCGACTACCTAAGGGTAGTTTCTACCCCTGGCAAAATTTTCTTTTATTATTATTTTTTAGCTTAAAAATGCTATTTGAGTCTTGAAAACATTCTGTAAAAAGTTCGAGCAGTTCCGAAACGTACTTTTGCAACAAAAAATCCATTTTTGGTCGACCATTTGTAAAGGGTGATTTTTTAGCTATTATCTTTTTGGCAACACTGGTTTAAACAGCTCACGCACGATTCGTGTTTTGTTTCACTGTCAAACATCTTCAGTTTGGTCTATAATTTAACCATGAATCGTCTTGCAAATTATTGAATTTTATTATCAAAATGCGTGCTCTGTTAAGAAAGTTCATCGCGCGCTTCTTTCATTTTATGGTCAGTTTAATCGACCCACTGAAGCGGCTATTCGGGCTATTGTGACTAAATTTCGCACCAAATTTACATTGTTGGACATTAAACCACCAACACGCTTACGTAGAGTGCGAACTGAAGAAAATATCGCAGCTGTATCGGCCAGTGTTAATGATGACCATCAATTATCGATTCGTCGCCGTTCGCAGCAATTGGGCCTCTGTTACTCAACAACGTGGAAAATTTTGCGGAAGGATTTAGGTGTGAAGCCTTTCAAAATACAGCTGGTGCAAGAATTGAAGCCGAACGACCTACCGCAACGTAGAATTTTTGATGAATGGGCTCTTGGAAAGTTGGCCGAAGTTCCACTTTTTTACCGAAAAATTGTGTTCAGCGACGAAGCTCATTTTTGAATTGTCGATTTTGGAGTGAATAACAGCCAGAAGCATTGCAAGAGCTACCAAAGTCACAGTTTGGTGCGGTGGCATCATTGGACCGTACTTCTTTAAAGATGATGAGAATCGTAACGTAACTGTGAATGGTGAGCGCTACCGTGAGATGATATCCAACTTTTTTTTGCCCAAAATACAAGAGCTTGACTTACATGACATGTGGTTTCGACAAGCCGGTGCCACATGCCACACAGCACGCGCAACAATGGACTTATTGAGAGGCGAGTTCGGTGAACATTTTATTTCACGTTCGGGACCGCTCAATTGGCCGCCTAGATCGTTCGATTTAAAGCCTTTAGACTATTTTTGGTGGGGCTATGTTAAAGCTCATGTCTATACAGACAAGCCCGCTTCAATTGACGCATTGGAAGACAACATTGAAGCATTTATTCGTGAGATACCGGCCGAAATGTTGGAAAGAGTATGCCAAAATTGGACTAAGCGGATGGACCATTTGAGGCGTAGTCACGGTCAACATTTGCATGAAATAATTTTCAAACATTAAATTATATGGACCGTACTATCGATTCAAATAAAGATTTCATGCATTTTTCTGAATTTTATGTGTTTTTTTTTTTTGAGAAACTTTCCTGTAGCTCTTAAAAAATCACCCTTTACTACTTAACGCAACTTCTAACTGGACACGGATGCTTGAAATCCTATTAGATTCCAACACGAAGACGACCCGTACTGTCCCGACTGTTCAGGACAGTCGCTCATCCCAGACGCAGAACATGTTTTTTATGGTTGTCCGTCGTTTTTAAATGAACAAACCGACCTAAGCAAGCGGGTTGGGAGGACACCAGCCGTTAGCAACCTGGTGAGTATTATGCTCAAGTCTGAACAAAATTGGTCTGCAGTCTGCAATATGAACATTGGGCATCCCCCCGGCGAAGTAATAGCTAACGGTAGTTACTCCGGAAATCGGGATGGGGGTGGAATGTTGAGTGGTTGCTTCGTCAGACTATCCTCACGTCAGACTATCCTCACCTTAGGCTCTTCGGTCTATTTCCTCTTCAGACTTCGCTAGACCATCTGTTTAGGATTTCCCCTTTTTCAGACCATACTCAATCTCAATCTTAATCTCAACAGACAATCCCATATACCATTCTATCCTCAGAGGATGTATTTATCAGCGACCGCTTTCTTACCTGGAATATCCTTCTTCTTAAGTTAGCACTTCTTTTCCGTTTGAGTTCTCAAAAATCGTATGAATATTTACGAAATAAGAACTTGTACAAATTTTAGAAAATATATTCCACCGATGTTGTTTTGTACTTTAAGTATAATAGAATGAGCTCTATACTTGTTACCTGCCACTGACATTAGCAACGAAAGCGTGAAGTTCAACTCAAGACCTACTATTAGAACATAAAAATTTCGAATTGAAATGATTAAATTCAAATAATTTCCCTAAAGAGAAAGTAAAATGCCGCCCAACCAAAAACGAAGCCTTCCAGTGGCAAAAGGGGAAATTCGCTCTTAAGGGAAATTTCGCTGCTGCTCTGGGGGGGGACTATAAAAGCGCGTGTAGTTTAGAGCGGCGGCCACAAAGCGACGGCAACAGCGACGCGTGGCAGATGCCAAAATTGCGTGAACGAGGGACGACGCAGTGGAACGTCGAAAAGACGTAAAAAGTAACGGTAACGCGTCGTAACGTGAAATAGCGAAAAGCGAAAGAGACGACAAAAAAAGTGCGGTGCTTGTTTATTTTTGTTGTATTTTTTTGTATTTTTCAAAAAGTGCCAAAGTATGCTCCACATTTGAATGGGCACACACACACACACATACACAGACAGACAGACACAAAACCGTTAGACACATTTGGCCATTTAATTGTCCCACTGAAGGAGGAGCAGCGACTGACAATAGAGTTAACATATTTTTATGGAGTTTTTGCCTTCCTTCTTCGCAGGCCAACAACCAAATGCTCATTGAAATGTACGATTATGCTGCAAAATTATTAAACAACATGACCGCTCCGACCACAACAATCATTAATAACCCATCGCCCATCGCCCATGATACGGCCGATGTCCCCGCGGACAGCAGCAGCACTAGCACTAGTCCGGTCACAAATCTAACGGGCAAAATGAAATCATTACTTAACCGCACTCTGGCCACGATGGCCCGTGCCAATCCCGCCCAGCACATTAGCCTGCCCAGCACTCTGCTGCTGCAGGCCGGTATGGCTGCCTCCTCCTCATCCTCATCCAATGCCACTGGCATTACCCCCACCACCCCTGCGGCCGACACCAGTATGCATTACAATGCATTTAGCGCCAAACCAACAATTGGCAACAATTTCAGCGGTTTCATCGAATCGTCAACAAGCACGGCCAGCTCCGTATTGAGCAGTGCCGTCACAACGCTACCCACACTTCCCACCACCACCAGCAGCATGGCAGCGACATTTCAAGCCCAAACGGTGGCCACATTTATGGCAGCCGGCAATAAGAATCGACCAACGACCATTGTTGTCTATCCAACGGGTGAGTAAAGTAGAATTACTTAACTTTGGACTCGAGGAAAAGTACTACTTAAAGAACTATAACAGTTTTCGGAATTGCTTCTGACAAAGCCGCAGATCTTTTGGATGCCCAGAGCAGCAAACAACTCGCACTTTACTTTAATTTTGCCACTTGTAAAAGTACTTTGCGAGAAATTATGTCAATTTAAGGCGACTTAATATTAAATTTAAAACTAGATAAATTTTACGAAAAACTAATAAGAAAGTCGGTCAAGCCCGACTGTAAAGCAGCGATGTTCCTCCATAGCCCCCAGGGGCCGAGCGCATGCCGAAGTCGGGCATATGAGCGTAAGCAGCGCTCTCTTTGCTTGCAGACGTCGAACAGGGCAGTTCAAAGCTGGGCTGTGTCGCTTTGATATTGCACACCAATACACTCTCACTTTTTGGTCTCGTTATGCTGCTGCAGTAGCTGCAGAAAGCAGCGCGACGGCAGCGTACTTTCTTCTGCTCATAACTTGACTATAGTTCATCCGTTTTTTGCCAATCCTTTGGCGGATTCATAAATAATGCTGATTACACTGTTCTTCAGTAAAAAGTATCACGAGGATCTTTAACTAATTCCTGTAGGTAAACCCATACTGAATACGAGTAGGAAGGTCAAAGTCAAAACTTAGTTTTTTACCGACTTTGGACCGTTTTAGAATTTTTGTAGGCTACACCAAGCATCGATTTTAAATATTATGAAGCCTCTAGGACAGACAACATATAAATGCAGCTGAGAAAAATCAAAGACGCGTTATAAGCAATGCCAATGGTGTCGAAATTGGCCTTCAAAGTCAAATATTACTGGATCTATAGCAATTTTGTCAAACTAAACCACCTGCTACAAGCCATTGGTTTTGTCGGACTTTTATATAAACCATCTGATCATATAGATTAAGGCCCTCTTCTGGTCTAAAAATTTTTTTTTTTTTTTTTAGCTTAGATATTCCAAAATATTATCCCAAACGGTTTTTCAAAATTCGAAATACTTTCGGAGTTATAGCCATTTTAGTGAGAGAATGTTTTGCCTAAATGAAGCGTTCACAAAATACTTCATTTGAATGCAATCATTAGGCGAAAAGCTTGCCGTATTGCTTCGGAGCGCAGCTGAACCCAACGTTCGCCCTTTATTTTTGCTTCTTCTTTGTTTTTGCCGTTATTCGCCAAACAGCAAAGCTCCGGCACGACGATCATATACTTGCTGTGTGACAACAGCGCTGCCGCTGAGAGTTTGCCTATGCCCAATAGACAGTTAATTTTTGATCGTTCGGCGAGGCAATAAGATAATATCGTTCCGAGGAAATCAGCATTCCACAATGGAAGATTTTTGCGAGCACAGCGCCCAAAAAGTTAAAAAGAACGAAAGATGTGACAATGGAAAACAACTTTCAATATTGCATTTTGGAGTTTTACTCGTTCTTCCAAGTACTTGCTACCCTTGTTATCTGTACCTCATGCAAGAGAAGCATCAAATTTGCAAAAGCAGACAAAGCATTTGAAATAAATTGCCGTTTGGTATTTGCAATGCGGATGTTGGGAATCGGAAGAGAAGGGATGAACATGTTTTGCGGCTTGATGGACCTCTGCCAAGGATTATGCATTACCACCTACTACGCGTGCTTGGAAAATCCGGCCTGTGATCCTTTATTGCTAACCGTATCAGGAGATGGTATATGGAAGAACGAGACTTTTCTTCACTATGCGGGGCCACGACGCTTACGGGAAATACAGCAAAAAAGTTATCGATTTTGTAGTGAAATCTAGGGAATATAAGGAGGACTGGTGAACCGAACCGGCGTCCCTTCGAAAATGCTGAACCGAACCGAAAACCACAAATGAAAACGGTTTGGTTCGGTTCAGTTCACTGACGAGTCACAAGACGCACAAATTTGGGGACTTTTTAATCGAATTGGCACCTCTTAATACCTCTTAAAACCAGAACTAGTACTTTATAATGTGCTCGATCAAACTTTTCATCAAATAGTATGTCCCACCTAGGTTTATAGTTTTTCAAACTTCTGCAGCTTCAAAAGTCCAAAACTTTTACTTTCTGAACAAATTTAAGGATATTGTTGAATGTTAGACTTCAGAATGGGCGTAAAAGGTTAAAGTTTTGTGGAATGAAGGGTAATCTTAAAACAAAAATAAGTATTGGACTTGCCGCAACTTCAAAAGTCTAAAAATGACTTTCCCAACAGATTTCAGGATAAATTGCGACGTTATACTCAACAAAAGACTTCAAGATTTGACATAGGGTGAAATAAAAGGCGATCCAAGAAAATAATGGAGTTTCTAACACTTTATCGGACTGCTTTAACTTCGAAACTTCGAAAAATATCTTTTCGTCCAGACTTTAGAGCAAACTTGGACTTTATACTTAAGAAATGGCTAAGGGCTTGAGACTCGGCAAAATTAATAACGATTCTTGAACAGAATTGCGTTTTATACAACTTTTGGACTGCCTTACCATCGACAGTCTGGAAAAAAATGGATTTTCGAACAGATTTAAGCGAAATTCGGGACGTTAAATTCCTTAAGTTCGGCGGGAATTAGGGCGATCCCAGAAATAAGATTTTGTCATTTTTTTTTATATATAAAAATAAAAATATCTGGTCGTTAAACTTAAGGATGGGCTTTAAGGGTTGAGATTTTACAGATTTTCGGCATACAAGAACATAAAGTGCGTTGCTAATTCCTTTCCGCGCAGATTTTGGGGAAGATCGGGGCTATTTGCAAAAACAGAAACTGGCTTTCATTAAATTTATAATAAATAAAGACTCAACCACTGAACCGAACTGAAAGCGCGGTTCAGTTGGCTTCAAAAACCTTTTAATAAACCGAAATGGTGGTTCAAAAACTATGTGAACCACTGAACCGAACCAGTCCTTATTTCCAATCGGCTTGCATCCCTGGATAAAATACCAAAAATATATCGGCGACGGCGACAGCAAAACATTCAAAGCCATCCTTGACACTGATCCATATAACGGCAACCCGATTGTCACAAAAAAAGAGTCTTGTTCAGAAGCGAATGGGTGCACGGCTGCGTAATGCGAAAAAAGACAATAAGGGAATTGGTGGAAAAGGTCCTGGGAAACTGACGTACAAGATCATAAGTGAACTCACAACTTATTACGGACTTGCGATTCGTCGTCATCCGGAGTCTGTAGATGATATGAAAAAGGCGATTTGGGCAACATTTTACCATTTTACAAAAGTTCAACTGACTACAATCCTCAGCACATGTACTGCCTGGTCCATCTAGCTGGTGTGCTTATCAAATGACAGAAGGCACACTTGACTCCTTTCTTCATACATACTCACGAATCAATGGCTTTATCGGCCGACTACTTGCTGCATAGATTCACCGGAGGAGAAACTCAAAATAACAATGAGTCCTTTAATTCCTTATTTTGTTTTTATACCCTCGCAGGGGGAGCATTATAAGATTGTCCGAAGTCTTTTGGTACATATAGGCTGCACATTTGTCTTTCTTTTTCCAATGAATGTGTGGAATAGGTGGGCGCAAAGAGGATGGAGCGCTGAGAGGGATGGAAGCTGGGCTAAACACATACAAAATTCATTCAGAGAACGATATTTGCCTGTCCTTTTTTTATAACTAGGTAAAACTTTAAAAATGACCCAAAGCCGTTACAAAATAACGATTCACTTGACTTCTGGGGTTTCCAGGCACCGAAAGATCGCTGTGTAACGGCGGATTAGATCATGCTGGTCGCGAACTGTTGCGTCAGATCTACCTGATTTGTAGAAGGGTTCCACTGCAACAATCTCACAGCACCAGTGGTAAAACACGGCAGTTTTCGTTCATAAAACCGGATAGTTCTGTATTTTTGGATTTTCTTGGCCCTTTTTTTGCCCTTTTTTATGACTTGATCATTTTTGTGACTTGACCCTTTTTAAAAAAAAAAAAAACCACAATGAAAGATGCAAAAGAGGCTACAGAGTGTCAGAGGGTGTTTGAATAGAGATTGGTTTAAATCGATTCATTTCAATGAAAAAAATATTTCAAAAAGATTTAATGTTTGCGTGCATTAAAGAAATGATGGACATTTTTTATGGGTGTCCAATGGAGTGTAGCATTTACGATCAAAGCCTGAGCTACAACTGGAACTATATGATCTTCAATGCGACTCTGAGCTTCAGGCGGCTAGATCCAAAAGGAATTGAGTTTTAAATCTTTAAAACCAAGTAAATATCCCTTGCGTCACAAAAAGTTTTAAGACTGTACTCCATGTTTGGAAGCACATACATTTGTGAAAGTACTTTTCTAAATAAAATTAATAAAAAACAAGCATAGAAGTAGAATAAGCAACGAAATTTATTAGGCGTTGATAAAATTGTCATCCACTGAAGTTGACATAAATTTGGACGGTTTATTAGGAGGATCGTGGAAAACTTAGGAAAAGTTTGAATTGATTGTTTTAGTAAATTTTAGGATATACGTTTTAGTTTTAGTTTGTTTTAGGATTGTTGTTTGGGTTTTGTTTATATATATATTTTTTAAATATTTTTAGGTTTTCTTACATTTGTACTTTTTTTTGTCAGTGTTCTTGACACAGCAGACCACACACACACAAAAACAAAAAATCGGTTCTCTCTCTCTATCTCTTTTATTGTTGTTGCTTGAAATATATTTGGTGATGTGTAAATAATATAAAAAAAATAAATAATAATAAAAAAAATAATAAAAAATATATAATGAATATAAAAAATAATAAAGGGTATACGTAATAATTAAATTTACCATATTTTATAATAAAATTAAAATTATAATTAAATTTATAAAAACCCGTACCCATTTTAAATAAAAAAATTATTTACATAGGGTACACATTATCATTCACCCTTATTATTAAAAAAAAATATAAAATTTATAAATAAATATAATAAACCTAAGTTCAAAATAATAAAAAATATAATAATAAATATAAAAAAAAAAACAAAAAAGGGGTAACCATAAATAATAATTACCATATTCAAATTTAAAATAAAATAAATATAAAAACCCCAAAAATTCAATAACCAAAAATTTTTTAAACACAAATTAAGGGGCCCATCGTCCCTACCTCAAACTTTGAGAAAAAAGTTCTTACTATTTTTTTGTACACTGGACTGCAAAAAAATGGTCAACGATCGATTTTCGTTTTTAAGGCAGCAACCATTTTTTTCAATTCAATTTTATTTTCCCAATTCTCTACGGACGATAAAGGCATACTTGGCTGGTGGTTGGTCTAGGTGGCGAGAGTGCTCGCTAGGAAGTGTTAGAGAATTCCGTAATGCCGCACCAGTACAGCTGGATACTGTTCATTCGAGCGCGGCTTTTACTAAGGTTTGTTATTTCAAGACAAAGAGCCAGTATAGGTAAAAACTAACTGAAAGAAATACTAATGAATAACTTAAACTAAGTCAGATATTGTATTATGGAGCTCCATGTCGAGGCCATTTCCATATCTGGCGCCCTTCAACATGGTGTCCATTCGGATACCCTACTAGCTTGGGAAACTTGAACCCGAGCAGATTCGGATTGCTTGATGGTTATTTGCCAATAAATTAAGTATATATTTTAAAAGGATGTTCACCGTTTGAAAAATTTCCGCACCGAACCCGTTGAACCATTGCACCAAACTAGACCAAATTCCAAAGAGCTTTGCCTACTTGTTATCCATCGGATCCTGGTACACATACAAAAAACCGCCTACCCTATCAATAACTTTGTCCCGGGCCAATTAAACTTGGATAGACCTTGGATTTGAATGTGTAGCAAACTCATCTCGCTGATTTGACGTCACCTGCCAATAATCAAATCAGTGCAAGTCACCTGAGCCAACGAGGTCAACGTGCCAGTCCCAATTAAGTGCCTCGTTTCCGGCGTTAATTGCATGATGGCCTCCACCCTTTGGCTTCCACTAGCCCTCATTATCTGCATACAAAGTGCGTTTGCTGCCGGGAAATCCCCCATAGTTTGGCCGACTTGAGCCAAATCTTAAGCCGCCCAGCAATTAGGCTGAGCCCCAAATCGCAGTCAACTGTAGCTGTTGATTGTTTTTGAGGAGGATTTGGCGCCAGCCATATTTTTCACAAATTAGAGCCGTAAAGGCCGTAGTACCCCATCCGAGCCATCCAGGGGGGAGAGGCTGACCTGAAAAAATCGCAAACTTTTTTTTTTTTTTGCCTACGCTACGAAACTTGTCCATTTCAATTCACATCGACGACGATGACAACGTCGACGACAGAGCAACAAAAAAGGAAAAAGGAAAAAAATACGTAAATTCATGCGATAAAATTGGTGTAACATGAATGAAGCCGGCTCTGTTGATAAGTTAACAATGCATTCCACTTAGCCAGAACTTTAGTGAAATCTTTTGTAATACACTTTGTAACTTATACGGAAAAAGATGAGAGAAGAAAAGTGGGAGAGTGAAAGAAGGCTAGATATAAGCTAAGTACTCGTAAATATCTTCTCCGAAATTTACACTTTAGACGTGAAGCGTTAAAGTGAGACTCAAGGGAGTGTAGATAAGCTGGGACTGGTTTTGGTTTCCTGTTTGTATGAGGGTGTTATACGTTTGAAACCAACCACAAAAGTGAGCGATTCGATAAGAAAAATCAACTGAACAACTGAAATTTGTTTATCCGACATAATTTGGATTTAAAATTTAAGAATTAAAGTCGCTGAATCCACACTGCTCTACTTAGGAACTGGCTAAGTTCTATTTCACTCTCTCTCAGTCTCTTTCTCGATCTCTCGAATAGTTTCTACGGCACAACTTTGATTGCTTATGTTTCCATTATTTTTCATCTGATCGATACCAAACTTTATAAATTGATTAATAATGCTCATAACTACTTATACAAGAAATCTGATCAATCTACCACAAATATTATGAAAAATATTGAGGTTTTCTCAATTTTGGAATTTTTAATAAGCAGAAGGCGAGGCATAAATTGATAAAAAAAAACGAAAAGGGGAGTTGTAGTCAGGGGCCCCGACTACAAATACCCTGTTCCCTTGGCTTTTTTTGTTTTTTTATACATATTCACACACTCACACATACACACACACACTCTACCACACACGCCCCCCAAACACGGGATTCGTATTATAACTTCGGTGTTTTTGTCCCGATCTTATTGATCTTTTCAGAATAGATAGCCCAGTACCATACTTGATATGTATAATGTGGCTCTGCAGGTTTGGCTTAAAAGGGGGAGGGGAGGAATTTTCCAAATCTCAAAAGTATCGCGAATTTTGTGTTTTTTCAAAAATTATTTATTTATTCATGAATATCTATTTTGTCCCCTTCAAAGTAATCCCCATGAGATATTATACACTTGTGCCAACGGTTTTCCAATCTTCGAAGCACTTCAAAAAATCATTTTTTTTTTATCTTGTTCAGCTCCTCCTTCGATGCCGTCTTTATCTCGTCAAGCGTAGCGTAACGTCGTCCTTTCATGGGCCTCTTCAGTTTGGGAACAAGAAAAAGTCACAGGGGGCCAGATCTGGGGAATACGGTGGCTGCGGCATCATTAGTGTGTTGTTTTTGGCCAAAAAGTCGCGCACAAGCAACGATGTGTGAGCAGGGGCGTTATCGTGGGTGCAAAAGCCAATTTTGTTCTTCCACAAATCCGGGCGTTTCTGGCGGATTGCTTCGCGCAAATTGCGCATAACTTGCAGGTAATATTCCTTATTGACCGTTCTTCCTGTGGCAAGAACTCATGATGCACCACGCCCCTGCAATCGAAGAAAACTGTCAGCAAAACTTTCACATTCGACCGAACTTGGCGCGCTTTTTCGGTCTTGGTTCGTGCGGCAGCTTCCATTGAGATGATTGAGCTTTGGTTTCCACGTCATAACCATAAACCCACGATTCGTCACCAGTTATGACCCTCTGGAGCAAATTTGGGTCGTCGCGGACGGAGTTTAACATCTCATTAGCAATGTTCATGCGATGCTGTTTTTGGTCGCAATTGAGCAATTTTGGTACGAATTTCGCGGCGACCCGTCTCATGCCCAAATCATTGATAAAAATCGAATGGCTCGAGCCAATCGTTATGTTTAGGTCCTCAGCAACTTCTCTAACGGTGATTCGACGATTGGCCAATACCATTTTCTCCACTTCATTAATTTTTTTCGTCTGTTGTTGAAGTGCTCGGGCGTCCGGCACGCTCTTCGTCGTTCACATCTTCTCGGCCTTCTGAGAACATTTTGTACCACCGATAAACGTTGCTTCGGTCCAAGGTAGCTTCTCCGTATGCCACAGTCAACATTCGGAATGCATCCGCGCACTTAATTTCGTTTTTCACACAAAATTTGATACAGGTTCTTTGATCCATTTTTTTGATTAGGTAAAAATCGAAGACGATCCAAAACACGTGCAAGCAAAGCAGCTGTCAACAATTAAGTGAACATTCAGAATGGCCGAGCTTGTCGGCATAAGTGAGAGACATGAGTACCAACATAACGCCACAAAAAAATCGAAATTCGAATATACGTAACCCGCGAAAATTCAAAATTCGCGATACTTTTTGGAACACACCTCGTATAGTCGCAATTGCTTCCTTCTACCTGTTACATACTTTTGCACAACTTCATGATCCCCCTTTTCCCATTTTCAATGGGAACAGGGTATAAAAACATTTGAGAAGCTTTGAAATCATAATAAAAATCGTATATTCGGTGTCCAGAAGGATTTCACTTTAAAATCAATCCATTATACAATTGAATTGTCTACCAAATAAGTAGGATTGCTGAATCGATCGAATGAAATACGTACCGAGCCCTTACAAACGTTCCTGGCTAGTCTTAGATTTCGGTGAAGAAGCACGACTTAATATTGTAAATGGAATACTCACACAAACCAATTAGCAACTAACAAGAAGAAATGTAGTCTAATGACAGGTATAATAAAAGGTCGACGAACTTTTGCAGGAGACGTGAGGGATCACATGCTATAAATGGTGGACAAATCATTCCCAAAGACTACATCAATCTGGCATCGCTAAGGATCAGTTCGAATCTTAATTTAACCGAAAGTCGGATAATCGGATCTAAGAGTGTCACGTCTTAAAACTCGTCATTGAAGTAAACCAAAGCGAGCCAAATAATTTTCGGTTTTTGGTTCGGTTCAGCATTTTTAAAACCCCACCGGTTCAGTTTACAGTTCGGTTCACGAGTGCAAAAAAGCGGTTCGGTTCGGTTTGGTCCGGTTCGATTCAGAACCGGCTTGCATCCCTGGCTCTTTGGCTTCTTGACAAATGAATTCGTATATATTGTTTGCTTGCCGACACCGACTCATGGCTTTTTCCGAGCACAATGTATCTGATTTTTTGTAAGCGCTCTTCCTATCCGGCTCGAAGGATCAAACCAATTCAAACTATTTCTGAATGGTTCAACTTTGAACCTGTTTGTGGCCTTGATTTAAAAGCACAAAAATATGGAAAATTCTTGTGCTTATCAACGCATTTATTCGGAAATGTTCACTACTTTCTGATGGAATTTTCAAAAATCCTGTCTTGGTGTCTTTTTTTCACTACAAAAGAAAACTACAGACCAAGTTTCACTTATCTAGCTTTAACCATTTAGGCTGTGTGATGATGAGGCATATAAAATCAGTCAAGAAGAGTCGCATTGTCCACACTACGAATAGGAAGACTGTTTGTATTGCCTTTTGGCTTTCAAAGTTTCACAGTTTTAGTATTTGACAATTGTTTTTTCTCTCGTGCGCATTGTATCTGCCTCTTTGAAAGCGCTCTTGCTATCCGGCTCGAATGACCAAACCAAACCAGTTCTGACGGTATTCAACTCTGAACCTGAAATAAGAAGATTGTTTGTAAGGCCTTTTGGCTTTACAAGCTTCGCTCTGACCTCCACTTTTAAACCTTTTTGGATGTGGATTTTCCAAGATCAAACAAAAACATCTTAAAACACGTGTTAAAAGCCAAAAAACTTTAATTATTTTAACTCGCTTAGGCCTTACATATAGTACCATTAATGGAATGAACAGTTCACATTCCAACTTAAATCATTCTAGCTTTAATCATTTAGCCTGTAAGTAGATTGCCCATAAATCAGTCAGTCAGTACATATTTTAGGGGCATATTAACTTCATCCCCCGCCTTCTTTTTTTTCTTTTGCCCATAAAACTCTGCCAAGTGTTTTGGGGTGCATAAAATCGGAGTATGCAAAAGCATTGTGTCTCTGGATCATTACTTGAAGGTTGTGCAAAGGTCATCATAAAGTACAATGTTTAATTCATTTGAGATAGAATCCAGCCAAGCCAACAGTTTTTCTAGCATATGGACATAATATATATGTGGTTATTTGTGCACAGTAAATGTTAATCCCCACTGTGTGTGTGTGTGTGTGTGTGTGTGTGTTCATTTTGTGCTAGTCTAGTCAAATGACACCCCCAAAAAGTAGGCAACATATTTGCCTAATTGCTGCGGTCAACCGCAAAAATGCCAACATTTGGCTACAAAATTATTATTTATACTCTGTTTATATTATAACAATTACAGTGAGCTCTCGGGCACATTCCTTTCGCACCATTTTTCCTTATCTTAATTTGTCTCGAAGTCAGGCGCCTCTTATCTAAGCTACAGAATTGCTGGCCGTCATAAATAACTAAGAAGATTTCCTCTTTTTAACCTCGAGGCTGACTTTATTAAATCCAATTAACGCCTTCAAAGTGACAGCTCAAGTTTAAAAGGCGATGCTGAGTCATCAGGCCTTGTCGTTTGTTTGATGCTTGAAATATTCAATAAATACAATAAAAGTAATGCTTCAGCTACAGAGCGTCCTTCTCGCCAAATAAACCCACCCATTCACCCCCTTCATCACCCTCCGCACAGTCAGCCATCAGGCATTCAATGGAAATTGAATGTTTGCATATTTGACGTCGACAACGGAATGCGCTACAAAGGCAAAAGGCAACGAGCAGCAAAAACAAAAAACTGCCAAAAAAGAAAATAAAAAGCAAAATTATTATATTAAATTGTGAGAGCTTTGAAGTTGATACGCGACTTTTTAAGGCTGTAACTAATGCCTGAATGTTCCCAAAATTAAATAACTTTTAAAGTTTTCGGGTAAGTTTTTAAGTACAGATGAAAGCGGGTTGGGACTCTCGCAAGCTGCGGGACTTAAAAGCTGCTGCTTGGGGCTAATAAATTTCCAATTCCGATATGTAGTTTATTGAACCGTTTGCAAATCACACCTACAAAAGCAACTAAAGATGTCGCCGCCTAGTACGTGGGGTACTATTTATATTTCGGAAATAGCAAATAGTGGCACACATTTTTAAATGAATATTGCTTTATAGTTTTTCAAAATATATCAAAATATATGTTTTAGCGATCTGTTTTTGATTTTAATCAAAGTGCTTGTTAGCCGTCTCAATGTCAAGGATTGATTATAATTCAATAATCAACGAAATTAACAAAGAGTTTGTACATTTGGACAGCTTTGAATACACAGACAGACCAATAAGAATAAAACAACAAGTTTTTCAAAATATATACTTGTCAGATCGATCACCAACTTTTATCTTATGAAATAATTAAGGCTGAAATCACATTTAACAGATAAAAGTAAGAACTATAGAATGAGCAAATAAAATTTTTAAAAATATCCTTTTTTTTAGAATATTTGGTCCTTGGAAATTGGCCACATTATCCATTTTCAGAATTTTCATGTCTAATTTACAGTTAATCCATTGAAGATATAGAGTTTCTAAAGCCAGATTCGCGTTCAGCATGAAAAACTTGTCTATCTTTTTATACCCTTGCAGAGGGTATTATAAAATTGTGCGGATGTTTGTAACGCTTAGAAGGAAGCATCTCCGACCACATAAAGTATATATATTCTTGATCAGCATGACGAGCTGAGTTCATTTAGCCCTGTCCGTCTGTCCGTCTGTTTCTATGCTATCTTCTCCGTCAGTTTTAAAGCTATCCTCACCAAACTTTGCACGAAGTCTTTTGGTACAAATACGCTGCACAGTTGTCGGAACCGGCCAGATCGGATGACTATAGCATATAGCTGCCATAGGAACGATCGGTCATAAAACTAGTTCTAGTGAGGAAAACTTTTTTGTTTTTAATGAAAACGTCCTTATCATTGGCATACACTTATTTTATATATTTTTACACAATTCTTCAAAGTTTTATCAAAATCGGATGACTATAGCATTTAGCTGCATTATAAATGAACGGTCGAAAAAGAAGTTCTATTGAGAAAAACTTTTTTTTTAAATGGGATAGCCTCCAAATTTCGTAATTAACAGAGTATTATGCTTTTCCATGATTTCACCAAGTTTGGTCGAAATCAGACATCTATATAGTATAGATCCCATAGAAAAGTAAGGTCCAAAAAGAAGTCTTAGTTAGAAAAATTTTGTTGTTTTCAATGGAAGCTGCAAGGGTATACAAAACTTCGGCCGAGCCGAAGTTAACTTTCCCCTATTTTTTTCAATATTTTTTACAATTCACTTTGCTTCCAAACTTGATTTTTTTCGACAAAATCAACCTAATTGAATGGGCATTAATTTATTAGCCCTTCTTTTTCTCCTTTTGCGAGTTTTCTTTGCTTTCACGCTCATTAAAATCTCTCAGAGGACTTTAATCACTAAAATTTTAAAATATTTATGTTTTTTATGAACATCTGTTTTGTTTTCTTGACCACCGTTCAATTTTTATGAACGGAAAAAACAGACCAAAATCATGACCATTTGGTGACGATTTTTTAACGTCATATTTTTATACCCTGTTCCCATTGAAAATGGGAAAAGGGGGATCATGAAGTTGTGCAAAAGTATGTAACAGATAGAAGGAAGCATTTGCGACCCTATAAAGTATATATATTCTTGATCAGCATCAACAGCCGAGTCGATTTAGCCCTGTCCGTCTGTCCGTCCGTCTGTCCGTATGAACGCGTGTTTCTCAGAGCCTATAAGAGCTAGAGCCACAAATTTTTGCATGTAGGTAGGTGTACACCCGATTCAAATCGAGTTTGTTTCAGATTTGGAAAATTCCTCCCCCTCCCCCCTTTAAGCGCAAAAAACTGTCAGAGCCACAATTTTTAAGATAGACCTTCCAATATATATCAAGTAAGGCCCAATATCTATCTATTCTGAAAAGATCAATAAGATCGGACAACAAACACCGAAGTTATACACGAATCAATTTTGCTTGTGGGAGAGAGGGGGACCTTGCATTGTCAGTTACCGCGTTTGCGCGTGCTTGTGTGCGTATGTTAGAGTGTGTGTGTATGTGTATGAAAACACAAGAAGTCAAGGGAACAGGGTATTTTGTAGTCGGGGCACTCGACTACAGCACCCTTACTTGTTTTCTGTGTAATATTTAGGGATGCCTCAATCTCACGGTCACATGACGATTCTGCACTATCAGTTCGCGTACAGCATCGATGTTCTCTGGCCCAACAACCGATTTTAGAAGACTTTCACGAAACTCGGCGCTGAGCAAACTACGACCACGATTGAATTCAATATACCAGTGGTTTCTGAAGGTGCTTAATCGTCCTACAAAGAACTGAATTCATCGTGAAAAATAACACAAGGCAACAAAATTCGACTTTTTCCAGTATATTGAAGGGTTGGTAGTGATTCTTTATGATTTTCGCGAGCTAAGAAAGACAGCGTTTTCAAAAATTTTCCATCACGTCGAGATTTTTAGTAATTAGAGCTTAAAGTTGCTAGAAGTGCCTATTTTGACCCTTTTTAGGAGCGTTTTTCGGGGAATCCATTTTATTGTTTGGACTCTCTCTGATACCATCGGAAAGTACCACTCCTTAGCTTTGAAATGAACTATCCCAAACAATTCTGCGATTTTTTTCAATGGAGATATACCTCTTTTAGCACTTGTGTAGATTCCAAAAATATACTAATTATTGCTAGTGCCCCAAAGTATGCAATGAGTGGTAAAGACTCTAATATGTTTTCGTTACCTAAAAACATTTGTAATGAAACAGCAACGAAATTCTAAAAAAGAACCTCATCGGATATCGAATATTTTTGTTCGATTTGTCCAGCGATAATTTTTTTGCAGCGTTCGGTCACACTGCTGCGTTCAACAATTTCTTGTGGTTTTTTGAAAAATGCTTAAAACGTATTTTATATGTGTAGATGCACAATAATCACAGTGCAAATTGTGTAATAAAACCATTAAGACCAGTGGCAACTCGACAAACATAAAGGCGCATTAAAAGCAAAGCACAGAGATGAGTGGCTGAAATGCAAACCTTAAACGGTAAATGTAAGCCTAAATGATACTGACTTCCGCGAATTACTGTTCATTTGTGTGTGAATTGGCGGCTTTTTATGCATATTTGTATATTGTGCACATTTTTTTTCGTAATGCACTTAAAATGTACTGATATTGTACATAAATATGTGCAGGTATTTAAGAATGTTTGTATGTCTATATGAACAAATTAAAATTTATAATTGAAATCTTCGAAATCTTAGACGGAAATTCAATACAAGCAAGCACTAGAATTTTTGGATTTTTTGTTTCATTTTCCGTCGCTAAACCTGGAATACCTTAAGTTCTGGAAGGAATAGACAGGCGCATTGCCAGTGCTTTCTGACTTGCCATTGGTATATCCTTTTACACCAGGAAGCTCAGTGCTATGGGAGCGCTTGACTTCGGCTATAAAAAGTGTGGTTTCGGACAACAAAAGTCGAATGACCGTTGAGCATTTAACTCAACGCGTTTTTTTAAATTTTTGTCCAACGATTAAGGGTGAAATCAGTATTTCATACGTTTTGTGGATACTTAGAAACAAAAATATAGCTACGCCTATGATGATTCAATGAGCTAAATCAAATTTGAAATCAACGTATTAAACATAATAATATGTTTAATTTTTAAGTTTTTAAAAGAAGATGCTTTCTCTTTATCCCATCAATATCTTCTTCTTTGGCCTGATGATGGCATCACAACCGTTAAACGGTCTCGGCCGCTGCGATCAATTTTCGCCACTTTCTCTGTCTTGGGCTAGCTGCATCCAGTGGGTCACGTCCAGCTTCGAAATATCTTTCCTAACCTGGTCTCCCTATCTCAGCTTCGGTCGTCCCCTCCTGGCCGCATTGTTTTATGCGCTTGATAAGCTCAGTGTCCCCATAGAACTCGAACAGTTCGTGGTTCATTCGGATGCGAAATTCGTCGCCAACTTGTAGATCAATATGAAAGGAACTCCCAACAATATAAAAACATCAAAAAGTTTGCACTGCGCCATGATGCACTGTGTTCAGGCAACAAGTTACAATCCGTTTGGGAACATATGGATTGTTTCGGTGGTGGACTACATAAATATTATACCACAGCTTGGTGTTAATAATAGCTCCAATAAACCATTTTAATTGATTTAAATTTTATTATATGCCGAAAATGGCGAGAAATCTACAAAGATCCTTCGAGCCGGATGAAGTAAATCTTGAGTGTCTTGAGAATCTTGAGCTTTTCACATTTAAATTCAAGATTGCACTTCTAAAAATCTTCTAACTTGGTCGGAATCCCATTATAAATGTCGTTCTTAAATACCGAGAAAAGAGAACAATCTCATATGGTCCTTCGAGCCGGATGAAGATTTATGCTTTTCATTTCAATTTACTCATTTCTCCAATTTCTTATCATTACAGTTTCACCTGAATCGATTGTCATACCGATTGTTTCCTGCATCTTTGGGTTTCCCATCTTGGCCCTAATTGTCATCTGCTGTCTGCGTAGGCGCGCCAAGTTGGCACGTGAACGGGATAGGCGACGTAACTATGATATGCAGGACCATGCCGTCAGCCTGGTCAGATTTAGTCCAATACATAGGCTTAGTGAGTTTGAATGTTGTGATTTTTTTCTAAATCTTTTTTTTGCAGATGGAATGAACTATCTATATCACATTTACATTTTCCAATTTCATACGAATCGCACATACTATCACTATTTGAATAAGGGGGGCTTTCTTATCTTATGCACATGGGGCCAGTAGCATGAAATTTTGGACAAATGTTGTTGACTTATGACTAGTGGAAATTATTGTTAGACAAAATATCGAACAGTTTAATCAGTTGGTTTTTTAGTCAAAACACGAACTCTGCGACGTGCTCAGCTTAGGACTATATTATTAAATTTGTTTGAAGATGTTAACGAATTTAATTCTTTGACCACTTTGCGTTAAGGGTACTCTGGTTTATTCTCTAAAGCATGCGGTAGAGGCTTTAAAGCATATAATTTAGTACGATATTTTCCTTTTAATTAGTAACTGTTTGCAAAAGAAAAACTTTGTTTGAAATTAATTTAAAATAATAATACATTAAGCAATTTTCGATTTGAAGCAACGTATAGCTAAGCAATCAGAACAGTAAATGTTGGGATTTGAAATCATATTTTTAATAGACTTGTAGCCAAAATTAGTATGTTGTGAGCCAAGCTCGCAAAAGTGGTCCCTTTTCACAGACAGTCAGAGCACCATGAAAAATAAATCTGAAGATAACATTTCGCCGCTTTCGTTTGTCAACGATCACTATGCTCAAGCAACGAGACTATTTTGCTCTATTTGTGTATTTGTTTCCTTAAGACACGTTGGTGGGGACGGTTTTTTTTTGTACTCGCACGCAGACACACTTGCAGTTCACTAAGGCACAGCAAAAAAAGACAAAAACTTTGAGCTAACACTTGGCTCGAAATTATCCCCTTCAAGCTGTTATCGTATGATATCTACTCTGATCGAGAACCATGCCACAGAAAAGACAAACAAAAACAAGTCTTCTGTTTAGAGAGTGAAAGAATCTGTTTTATGTTTACCTGTCATTTTGCTAAGCAGACAGCATAGAAAAAATTGATTGACCAATGGTTCCACTTACACCTCATCGTGCTCCCGTAAAGCTGCTGGCTAATGTGGTGGTGTCAAACTTGGTAGCCTGACTATCAAAAAAATCTCCTCCAATGAAAACTGCGACAATAAATCTTCCAATACCGACCCCATTTCATTATCTAGTCCCAACTACACTTCCCAAAAATTAGAAATTATATTGAACTAGCAGGTGCCTTGCTACGCCCTCTTTATTATTTTATAAACAAAACGAAGAGGCGAAGCTAAGTACCACAGGGCCGAAGTTTCTATGTATATCCTTGAATGAAATGGTTTCCACAATTGCAGCCAAAGGCGACTGCAGCTAGACAAAATGTTTATTACTAAAGGATTAACATCTGCGGTTTGTACAGCCACCCTTAATCATGAATATTGCATGAATCCTCAAAGGGAGCTTTGGAAATTTCTTTTGAAATTTGAATAATGAATCTTACCTTGCTTTTAAGCCTTAATTTATGTACAATGCGGGTTTTGTAGAAAAATTTGTTTTTGTTAAATTCTCTACAAAAATCGTTTGTCATCAACAACTTTATTTTTGTGCTTAACTAGCAGTAACTCGACGTGAGTTGCTACGACCCCTTTAGCATTTATCAATTCTCCATGATAATCAAGTTCGTTACAAAACCAATGGTTTATTGAGTGCTCTGCTGTGCGGTCAGCTCAATTTAAGCCGTTTCTATTACACCTGATCGCTCAGCTGAGTAGGCTCAGACTCCTGTTTACACGGGCTGACAGATACTCAGATACAAAACTCAGCTGAGAGATCAGGTCGTGTAAATTGGGCTTAAGCAACTACTTTAATCATGCTCAATTTAAATAGATCATAGGGTTCATCGACAAAAACGAATAAGACAAAAATCTCATAGAATGGGCATAGAGAAGTTTGCTGATACGGTGACCCAGCTTGCTTGAAGTGAAGTTTTGAATAGGAAAATTTCTAAGCTGCCTCTTGACCACAGACTTCATTAAAGAAAGGTAGAAATTAGTTGTGTATTGAGCAGTTGCCAACTGTGATGTCCCGAGGCGGGATCGAACCCAGCATCCAGGCACACACACTATCCGCTGCACCACACCCCGCCACGTTTATTGAGTAGAAGCTGCATATTGGACTGTTTGATTTGGTGGAGGTTTCGGTAGGAAAAGAGGAGCAAGTATGTAGCTAAGTTAAATCGGCAGAGCCGAAGTTAACTTTCCTCTATTTTTAATCTACTCAATTTAATATATGGGACTTTAACGACATTTTAGGTCAAAGTGGCTGTAAAAAAGGTCACCTGTTGATTATAATTCAATAATCAACACAAATGAACAAAGATTTTATATTACATAAGGATAGCAGTGGTTGTCTTGGACAGTATTGTTTCAAAGTCTTCCGAGCCTCCTCTCATCAGCAGACTTTTAATGCTGCCACAAATTTCTATTTCTATCAACTTATCCGGCATTAAAAATTTGTTAATACTCCTTCTAAGCGTTTAAAATTAACGTATAATAATTAATAAACACAATGAGTGAACGTTAACTTGCAGCGTACACTGTACTGAAAACACTTCGTTTTTTCGCTGCAGCGCACGCAAATTGTGCTTGTATGCGTGTGAAAAGTGTGACGATATGTGTGCATGCCCATCTCTGGTCTAAAGGCGTTAAATCGCACGATCTAGGCGGCCAATTGACCGGTCCCAAACGTGAAATAAAATGTTCACCGAACTCGCCTCTCAATAAGTCCATTGTTGCGCGTGCTGTGTGGCACCGTCTTGTTGAAACCACATGTCATGCAAGTCAAGCTCTTGCATTTTGGGCAAAAACAAGTTGGATATCATCTCACGGTAGCGCTCACCATTCACAGTTACGTTACACTTCGCATCATCTTTGAAGAAGTACGGTCCAATGATGCCACCAGCCCATAAACCGCACCAAACTGTGACTTTTTCTGGATGCATTGATAGCTCTTGCAATGCTTCTGGCTGATATTCACTCCAAAATCGACAATTCTGCTTATTTACGTACCCATTGAGCCAAAAATGAGCTTCGTCGCTGAACACAATTTTTCGGTAAAAAAGTGGATCTTCGGCCAACTTTCCAAGAGTCCATTCACCAAAAATTCTACGTTGCGGTAGGTCGTTCGGCTTCAATTCTTGCACCAGCTGTATTTTGAAAGGCTTCACACCTATATCCTTCCGCAAAATTTTCCACGTTGTTGAGTAACAGAAGCCTGCGAACGGCGACGAATCGATAATTGATGGTCACCATTAAAGCCTAGTACGGAGAACGCCAAACAGTTTGTGCGCACAAAAAAGCCATTTATTGCGAAAGTGGATCGTAAAAACACATTAGTGTGCTGAGACAGCCAAAAACTACCAAGAATAAGGCGTTATTGGTAATTTTTAAAGGTACGGTCACACTTCCCCGGCTTACAAACAATTTAATGAGGATTTCAAGTCTCAACAATAGGAAAACTAGTTTATGAAATGGAGATCAGTAAGGTCCAATGGCGAAGCCAGGAGGCAGTTGTCCCCCTATATTACAGATTTTGCATCTGAAAACTCAAGTATTCATTTATGCCGCACAAATTGCCTTGGATGAGGAAGGCAGAGCATACAAGAAGCAGACGCTAGCGTCTCAGTTGGCATATTTGAAAGGTTTGCTAACGATATGAGTATATCGACATACCTAAGAGAGATTGTAAGATCTAATGTGATTTCACTAATAGTTCGCGTCACAGAAGTGTTCATTCAAAACTTCAAAGTGAACGCCAACAGTTTTAATTGGCTCCAAAACAAAGCACCCGGTGCAGATCAATAATAAATGTTACTCATTTTCATTATTTATTTGTTTTTATTTCATAAACGTTAGTACATATATATTAATGTGGTTTCTCTTCATCGACATTGGCCGTTGGAAGCAACAAATTTGTTGCTGCGCTTTCTGGATTTCTAGACTGGCTATGGCAACTGAATCTAAATACTCAAAATATTGATGAGGCCCCAAATAATTAGCTGTTTTCTTCCTCATGAAAGCGTTTCAATCGAATTTTTATTTTTTTCCTTACATATTTTTGCTCTACCGACCGTCAAAATAAATAAATTTAATTAGTTTGGGCGCACAAACAAAACTCGAACAGCTGTTCAATAAAATCCACATGCGCAGAGTAGTTGGTAACGCGAAGACGCAAGTGTGGATTTTACCACCCCCCTGTTTGCTTGTCAGCATACTAGTCGCAAAACGATTTACGTCGAAAATTTTGCGAGCGGTTTTACAGTGTCATTTTTATATGAAGATTTTTGTTTGCGAGCGCTTTTTTGAGTTCTCCGTACTAAGCTTAAGACTGGCCCATACATGTTTGCTAACAAAAATTACCCTTTACCTCGGCAATTGCGTTAAGCGAACGAAAGATCGATCGAAATGAAACCGAGCTGTTCGCAATTCCGCATCACCACACTTTTTGAAAACGACAATTCTTGTCGATTTGCGGTATTCGGAATAGGAACCTACTCGATTTGCTGCAATTCCACTCGTTTTCGGAATTCGGAACAGGCCCGATAGTTACATCATTTTACAGAGCAACTTTTTTAAGGTCGCTATTTATTAAGAACATACCTAAGCTTAAAAGGTCCCCAAAGGACTTGGCTCCATCACATCGAAAAGAGACTTTTTGGATATGACAATTTTTATGAAGAGCATTTATCACTTAAAATGACAAAGCAGGATAATTTATTTTTTTATGCAGTTTAAACATTTTTTTGTCAATTTTAAAAATTTTTGGGCATTTTTAACATTATTTGTCATTTTTAACATTTTTGGCATTTTTAACATTTATTGGCATTTTTTTAACATATTTGGCATTATTAACATTTTTGGCTTTGGTGTGAAAAAAGTTGACTTTGTTGACTGGTGGAGTCAGAAGTCATTCATTATTTAGCTGCGCTAGCAGCAACATCTAAGTTGTCTTCTTTTTTTTTTTTTTCTTTTTTATTTTATTTTATTTTATTTATGGCATTTTGTGTTGTAGTCTTTCTAGTCTATGGCCAAATTATATAAAATGTGACCATGTTTTTTGGGCCAGTGGCTCTGCCAGAGGAGCAACAGCAGGCACGTTTTCGGCAGCCTCCTGGAAATAAATCATATATTCATTATTTTGTTTGGAAAGCGGAAAAATTTGCTTACCACTTCAGGCTCCTCCCCTGGCATTCGGCGAATACGCCCAGACCTCAGCTGGCCCCGCAGGATATGTGCAACTGACTCCTCCTGCTTTGCCAGCCACTTTGTTAGTCTTTTGTATTTCCCAGTCGAACTGGCGGTGTTAATGTTGTTGGTGTCTTGTTTAATATTCGTGTTCATTGTGAATATTGTTTGTTTTTTCTTGAATATATTTTAGAGAATTTTTGTATATTGAAGTGTTTTCTCTGAGATTTGAGTAGCTTGAATGATCGAATAGAGCAAACGTCTTGAACCTAACCGACTTTAAAGACCAATCTAGATCAAATATCGGTTATAAATCACAAAATTCAGTGGAAAGTGGAATTGAGAACAAAAAAAAAAATAACCCCTTATATATATTCTTGATCAGCATGACGAGCTGACTTGATTTAGCCCTGTCCGACCGACAGTCCATCCGTCTGTTTCTATGCTATCTCCTCCGTCAGTCTTACAGCTATCTTCACCAAACTTTGCACGAAGTCTTTTGGTACAAGTACGCTGCACATTTGTCGGAATCGGCCGGATCGGAAGACTATAGCATATAGCCATCATAGGAACGATCGGTCGAAAAACTAGTTTTAGTAAGAAAACTTTTTTGTTTTTAATGGAAACGCCTCCAAACTTCGTATTTCTTAGATAACTAGGGCGCTTGACTCTCACCCAATAATGCCAAAACGCTCACGAAATGCCGTAGATCCTTAAATGAGATCGCTCGGCATCTCTGTATCCACCTTATCTGGGTGCCTGGTCACCGCAACATTGAGGATAACGAGTCAGCCGACAGGCTGGCTAGGCAGGGCACTACCATTCAGCTCCTCCCGGAGAAGAGCAGGATAGGGATGCCCTTGGCCTCATATAAACTAATCACAATGAAACCGGGAGCCTAGCTACTGAACGATGGAACAACCTTCCTGTTTGCGCTGTTGCTAGGGTCACGTGACCTACGTTCGACCTTAAACGTACCAGTAGCCTCTTACGCCAAAGTAGAGGAAACATCTCACTTCTGGTTGGAGCCCTAACGGATCACTGCTTTATCGGTAGACTTGCAGCACGCTTAGGGGCCGCCCACAATGACTTCTGTAGAAGCTGCAAGTGTGAGGATGAGGAGGAAACATTACTGCATTCTATATGCCAATGCCCAGCACTTAGTAGAAGGAGACTCAAAACACTTTCTTTCTACTCAACCTCTCGGAACTATCTGAGATAGAATGGTTTAAATAGGGAATATATAAGGTATCGCAATGGGCCTACAATTTATTGCCCTAGCCTTCTCAACCTAACCTAAGCATTTGTCGCCGCTGGGCCCCCCTTTCAGGCTTTCGGCGAGTTCCGAGCTTCTGCTTTCCTGCTCTTTCAGGAGCTCAATGGGATGCAATGTATTTAAGCAACTTGCTGCCGTCGATTACTCGCCTACTCTGGCGTTTCTGCAGATCTCAACCTGACCTGCCGCTCAACTTGTTCATCACGACGCGATTGCGTTTGTTAAGAAGTCTCAGAAGCTCGGTGAGCTGGCAAGTGTTTAGCAAATTTCTGCCGTCGATTGTTCGCCGGCTCTAACGTTTTGCCTCACATAACTACACTGACATGACTATGACAATACCGCGATAATAAAAAACCATTGATGTCCATAGGTAAAGAATAAAGTCAAGATCATAACGAATTTTTCAAACCGTTTTTTGTGACTTTCAAATCAGAAAAAAGGACGAATTTGGTATTATCGAGATTTACTGATTTGTCAGTCACGGAAAAAGGTTTGAAAACTTCTTTATGATCATTGGTCATCCATGGTTTTTATACCCTGTTCCCATTAAAAATGGGAAAAGGGGGATCATGAAGTTGTGCAAAAGTATGTAACAGGTAGAAGGAAGCATTTGCGACCCTATAAAGTATATATATTCTTGATCAGCATTAACAGCCGAGTCGATTTAGCCAAGTCCGTCTGTCCGTCCGTCCGTCTGTCTGTCTGTCCGTCTGTCCGTATGAACACGTCGATCTCAGAGACTATAAGATGCATATACCAGATTCAAATCGAGTTTGTTTCAGATATCGAAAATTCCTCCCCCTCCCCTTTTTAAGCGCAAGAAACTGTCAGAGCCATAGTTTTTAAGTTAGACCCTCGAGACTTTATATATATCATGTAAGGCCCAATATCTATCTATTCTGTAAAGATCAATAAGATCGGAAAGAAAACACCAAAGCTATATACGAATCAACTTTGCTTGTGGGAGAGAGTGGGGGGTCTTGCATTGTCAGTTATTGCGCGCGGCAGCAGGCGCGCATTCGTTTGTGTGTATATTTTTTTTTTTATTGGTAAAGTATCCTTTAGTAACTAGCCTTCTGCTACCCTTTTTGGCCACTTATGCTAGTGTGATATTGGATTTTAACTGTACTTGGCAGTGTCCATTTGGGCTTACCGATAATGTATAAGTGTTTTAATGTAGGTATTTAGTGAGAAAATGTGAGAATTTGGTGCTAGAGTCGCCGTGAGTTCATGTCCTTGGGTAAGACTCTCTTTAACCTTCTCCTTTGACGTACACCTTGGATTCTTCGTCTTCTTAACAAGTTTTTAGCTAGTTTGTTGGAGTGGTGAGAAAGCTTGTAAAGGTACAAGCCCTAACCACATTTAATTCGTACACCATGCATTTTCTGCTTAGTGCTTCTTTCAGAAGTCAATTTGTTTAGCATAGTGGTAGCTGTACCAACATGATTATATTTTTCTGAAAGGTTGGTAAATTATCTTTTATTTGATATATAATAAGTAACAAAAATATGGGAAAGTAATACTTAAACTTAAATTTTATGAAAACACTTCATTGATGACTGAATTTATGCCGACCATTTTTAATTCGTACAGCAGTCGATTTCAGTGCGCTGTGGCTCATTTCTGAGCTTTCTTATCATTAATGCCCAGAGACTTTCTATTGGGCTCAGGTCAGGGCTTGATGATGGCCAATCGAGAACGTCAATTTGATTTTGGTGAAGCCAAGTCTTGGTCTTTTAGCGGTATGTGGTGTTGCAGCGTCCTGCTGAAAGATATATTCGCCACAATCGGCTAGCTTTGGTGCTACAGGTATGAGATGATTTTGTAGAATATTGATGTATTTTTCAGCATTAACTGTTCCATCTATAAAGGGAAGCTCTCCTACACCTTTTGCCGACATACATCCCCATACCATTACACTCGCTGGAAACTTTACTGTGCGCTTCAGACAGTCTCTATTGAATGCCTCCGTTTTCTTTCGTATTACTCGTTTTCTATCATCTCCGACACATAAATCAAATTTAGATTCATCGCTAAATATGATCGTGTTCCACTGTTTTTGTACCCAGTTCCGTTTTCGTTCTGCCCATGGCAAACGTTTTTTCTTAGCAAAGTGGTAAGCATGGGCTTTTCTTTGGCCTAAAAAAACACACATATGTTATTTGAATACGTACTGCAACATTAGTGGACTGAACTTACTTTGTAGAAACGATAACCTATAGTTTTCATTTGATGGCGCGTCCATTCACGATTCACGGTTTTGCCAATACTATTGGACCAACATGATGCAATTTCTAACAGTGCTTCTTCGAGTTTTTCTTATTATATCAGACAAAGCCCTTTTATCGCGGAGAGTGATTTTTAAAACTCGACCTCTTTGTGCAACATTATTGTTAATATTCCCATTTTTTTAAAGTTTTGTACTATACTTTGTACTGTTGATCTTGGAAGGTTAACATCATTTGATATTTCCCTATAGCTCTTGCCTGAATTAAACTTATTAGTAATTAGCCGCCGAATTTCTTCACAAACTGGTCTTCCACGTGCCATCGCGAGAAAAGTAGTCTAATCAGCAAGAAGAAGCAATGGTTTTCGCTTATTTCACTTCTCGGTACTCCACATAACTGTTCTTCAGTGTGTTGGTGTACAGTTATGTTTTTCCAGTTTGCTTTGATAAATGAAAACAGTTGTACGAATTAAAAATGGTCAGTATAATATCGTAAAGCTATGGAGTGGTCTCATATAATTTGAATTTTTAGAACGTTTTGAAATCATTTATGTTACATATCATATATGAAATAAAAACTATTTAAACAACCTTTCAGAAAAATAGAGGCAAGTTGGTGCAGCTACCATTAACTTAGAAAAAATTACCATTAACAGTAGCACTATGCAAGAAATGAATGGTGTACGAATTAAAAGTGGTTAGGGCTTGTAAATGACGGCCTGCTTGTTGATAACATCTCCAACCATGGGAACTCCAAGGTCCTTTTAAATATCCCTGGTTCTCAGGTACCATTCAGCTCCCGTAATGCGTCTAAGGATTTTCGCCTGGACCACTCTAATCTTACTCAGGTGACACTTCACCGCGATTTCATAAATTTGTAGACCATATCTCCATACCGGAGCCAAAATAGCCTTGTAGATTAGGACTTTGTTCCTGAGTGACAGGTTGTTGTTGGAGTTCAGGAGCCACCCCATGCGCCGTGCTTTGGCAGCCACTGCCTGAGCTGTTGTCGTGACATGTTGTCCAAAGGTCAGTCTTCTGTCCAGTGTCACCCCAAGATATTTATGGGCTGCTTTCTCCTACATAAGCTGCCCGTGCAAGAATACTCCCGGGCAGGTGTCACGACGGGTGGAATAAGTCAACGAAGCACACTTGTCCGTGTTTATGGCAATGTTCCATCTAGCGGCCCAATTGCTAAACCTATTCAAGTACTCTTGAAGGGCATCTGTGGCTGAGTATATGCATTTGTTGCGGGCAAGTATGGCCGTGCCGTCAGCAAAAGTTGCAATTAGAAGATCTTCGGGGTTTTCAAGCGGAACAGGCTCTGGGCATATCGTGAGTGAATAGGGAGTATACCGTAGGACCCAATACGCTACCCTGCGGTACACCAGCCCGAATTGTTCTTGTTTGGGATGTCGTTCCGTCCTACGCAACCTCAAAAGCTCTGTTCGTCAGGAAGCTCTTTGATTAGCAGGTACAGTTGGGGAGGAAGAAGTTTCTTAATCTTCGAAAGCAAACCTGCGTGCCACACTCTATCAAAGGCCTGCTGGATGTCAAGGTAAGCTGCCACTACGTACTATTTCCCGTCATACCCTTCAAGGATGTAGTTGACCACTCGATGTAATTGTTCGGGAGTTCCATGGCTCAGTCGAAAGCCAAATTGAAAATCGGGTATGGCTTTTCGAATAGATCGAATATCAAGCATTGTTCGAAGGATACAGCGCTCGAAGATCTTTCCAAGGGTGGATAGTAGGCTAATCGGCCGGTAGGAATCAAGGCAGGATGATGGTTTTCCATTCTTGTGAAAGAGAACAATTCTGGCTTTCTTCCAGGGTGATGGAAAATGGCTTAGTCTCAGAGCCGCGTTTAAGATGAGCACCAAGAACAATATGGCTTTGTCTGGCAGGAGCTTCATTGTCCAGTTGTCAATGTTGTCAATGCCTGGGGTCTTACGTACCACCAGATCCTTGATTTCCCCTTTCACTTCAGGGAAGGTGATTGGCGGAACTGGGAGGGCCATTTGGAGGGGGCTATCGAGGGCATCTGAGACTAGTTGGTTCCGGCGGGGCGAGGATGTTTCATACGGCTGGAACCGCTCTTCTAAGTTCGTGTGTAAAGAAAAACACACAAAATCAAGGAAACTGGGTATTTTTTAGTCAGGGCACTCGACTACAGCTCCCTTACTTGTTGGTTTTGCCTTACCATCGAAAGTATATAAAAATTCTTTTCCGCGCAGATTTGAGGGAAGATCGGGATTTCATGAAATATATAATAATTTTAGACTGAACCACTGAACCGAACCAATCCGCGGTTTATTTGGCTTCAGAAACCATGTAATAAACCGAACCGGTGCACACTGGGCCAGCCGGCCGAAATTTTGGCCAAAAGTCCCACTTTTTTGTTTGGTAAACTGGATAAAACGATTGTCGGAAATGATTAAGAATACTTATAGCTATTTTATGCCAAAATTTGAAACATTTTTACAAATTGGTTTTTGAATGGTAGCAATTCAAAGTGGATTTTTCTTAAAATTGTTCCAAAAAACAGAAAATAAATATTCGAAACTGGGAAAGAAACAGCTTCTAGAGTTTGATTGTATATTTTCGACTACGGAAAAGACTTTAATAATAAAAATTATAAAAATGTTTCCAATTCTAATCGATTTCATAAAAATCGAAAAAATCTTAAATTTGGTGGGTTTTTTTTACATTTGGCAACTTTGACTTTTGAGTGCCCACGAGTGCCACTGGGTATTCACTGGCAACATGACTAATTATTTTCTTTGAATATTGTACTATAACTGGAGGTATGCGCTTTTGCGCGGTTTTGCTTTTAGATTTTATTAATCGCTTTTAAAAATGTATCCCCATTTGGCATCGAGCCAGATTCAATTTTCAAGTCAGCCGAAAAGTATGCTTTTCTTTTTTTAAACATCGGAATTTGGACCATGAAGCCAAACTGTGAGAGCTAAGCAATTTTCATTCCCATGGATTAAAATGTGTAGCATACTTTTAGAAGCACGGAATTACGGATTAAAATACATACTAAAATTATTTTTTAAATTAATTAATTTTTAATTTTTTGTTTTAAGAATCCAATATAAAGAACAGGTTAAATAAATGAAAATAAAGGTGAAAGTAATCCGATTGACTGAATATCCTTAACGGTCAATAACTCATAAACGACTAAGCAGATCTTGACAATTTTTTTTTCCAAAAAACAACGTTTACTTATATGTACCTCTCTGCAAAATTTGGCTTAAATCTAATTACAAGTTTTTTTTTTTTTAATTATAAACCAAAATGTTGGAAAATTTTCCTACTTTGATCTGTATTATCAATATGTTATAAAATTTTTACATTTTTTTAAAAATTATATGCGATAAGTTCAATCTTTTAAGAACATTTCGTAAAATTTTCAGCTTCCTAGCTAGTCTGGTGTAGAAATGACAGAGTTTTGGCCAAAAATTTAGATTTCTGGCCCACAGTGCGGTGGTTCAAAAAGGCATCTTAAGCCTCTTTAAACTAAAATTATTAAAAATCTAGACGTGATGGTGCATTTCCGATTCGTGTTTTTAACAACCAAAAATCATTTAGAATCACCACCAACCCTTTAATATACTGGAAAAAGTCTTATTTTAATGCCTTGTGTAGTCGTTACTTTCTGTATTTCTACTGTCTCTAACAAATAAAAAATACAAACTGTTGGACTTATCTGGACTCGAACTTGTAATTGACATAAAACTGTCTTGCAAACCTGCTAGATTATCCTGTCTGATGACAGTGTAAGCCCAACCTTAAAAGATATCTGGCCCACTGAGCACTGCATATAAACAATACGTACATATCTATCTCTCTTTGTATAGTCATTGTATCATGGTCTTTTGTTTCAGCCAACGAGCTTTTCTTGTCTTACAACATTTTAAATCATAAATGTATTAAGTTCGTACAGTTTGACAGTCACTGACAAGATGCTGGTCTAAAGTTTGTTGCCTACTTTCAGGCTGCAACTCATGAATGTCAAAGAACATCTCCCGCTGTGACACACACAACGCTCGCATGGCCACTTAATAAAAAGAAGCAGCGCTTCCTTACACACACACACACACACACACAGACAAGCATGTGCGTGTGCGTGCGTGAGAGCCATGTGTCAAACACAGCGGGAACTGACTGCCTGCCTGCATTTGCATATGCACAGTGGCATACCTCTGGGCGCACGTTGTCCTCGTTTGCATACAAACATTTTCCACCCTCACTCTCTCTCGCTCTCTTTTCCATCATAACATTTCATTGCTTTATGCACGCAAACGCAGCTAAATTTTTTATAACTGTAAATTTCATATTTAGGAGTAGGATGTGCCACTTTACGAGGGGGTTGAAAAAAAAAGGAATAAGGGGGGAATGTTTTACCGCAAAAACTCACCAAAAACTGAAACAAACCCATTACCATTTACCACTCTAAAACTGAAACTTGTGGGCCTTTTAGCAGTTTATGCCCCATTTGACAGTTCCATTAAAAAGTTTAACAGTTTTTAGCACAAAGTTACTCAAAACTTTTGTTAAACGGTCACCATATGTGTAGAGCAACTGTTTGAAGGCTCAGAAACACAACACAAATTGTATGAAAGGGTCGCCTTTCAGAAACCAGGATAGTTTTTGATGATCTTTTGGTATCAAGTCCAGGATCCTTTGGATCTTTTGGAAGTTGATTTTATATCGAAAAAGTATACCAAATATCCATAGGAAAGTTAAGAACTATCCTTTTGAACTGTTCAAAAATATCCTTTTTTATATTTATCATTTAATCTTTAACTAATACCCAATTCTTCATATCCATTTGATCTTAATGACATATCCCATGGATATGTTTTAAATATCCATATGATCTTACTGCCATATCAAATGTGATATGTCATCAATATCCTTTCCGAAACAGCATTAAGTAGACAAAAAAATGTTTCATTAGGGACTTTTTGTTTAACTCTCCATCGGCAGCTTCCAATCTAGCTGCTTTACAAGACTTTAAGCTCTTTATCAACAATATGATTTCATATCCAAATATTTTGTACCATTTTGTTAGTGCTCTGTCCCACTGTGCACTTATCTCAATCTCCTTCAACTTGGTGCTCGCTTTCAGTTGCACGTTCACGCACGTTTTCAATTTATCACCTACATGCCACCACATACATGCATTCATTTCACGCCACCCTTTTTTATACACTACTCCTTTTACCTACTCACCTTTTCTCTCTCTCTCTCTCTCTCTGGCCCCACCCACACAGATTACCGATCGTCGCGAGCTATCAGTCTACGTCCTGAACGAAGCCTAAGCCAGGGTTTCACCTCGCTCGAACTGGACACGGTGCTGGAAGAGCGCTGCAGCGATGTGGAACAAACACAGACCGAAATCCTAAATCCCGAATCACCCTTGGACACCAACTCCTACAAGATGTCCTTCTCCTCGAGCTAACAGTTAGCAACGCAACAGCCAAAGACATCGCCGCAAACGCTGGACGAGAACAGGGATAAGCCCGTGTCCACGAGTACACTGCAACCACCGCAGCTAAGAAAGACGGCGAGTGTTAGAGAATCTTCGCTGGATGCCAATGCTTTGGCTAAGCGACGAAGTCGCCTGCAGGAGCTACGTGCCGCCAGCAGCAGCGGCAGCACAGAGGCAGCCGTGGCTTTTACCAAGCGTGAATCCAAAGGGATCGTCGTCGTGGCGCCACAGAAGCCACACCAGGGACCGCCATGCGCAAATCGCATTCCCTGGACGCGGCCGAGAGCTATTCCCTTGGCCAGCATTCCAGGCCCCGTTGTGGGTCACACTAACGAATGCACGCACCATCGAAGAGCTGGCCCAGCAGAAACTGTAATCGCTGCGTTGTTAACCCTTTAGAGAACATCCAACTTCATTCAAAAGCCCACCTGGTTTTCACCAGCCTAGCTAATTCCACCTTGTAAATGTTTAGAGATAAAAAAATAACTTTAAAAAAATGTTATAAAACCATGTTTGTGTCATTAACTAACAATTACAACACTAAAGACCAACAAAATAGTCCAAGAATAAACTAAATTTACTTGAAATTGGTTTCACTAAAAGAATGAAAGTTTCTATTCTGGTTACTTCTTCCATTTAAGCGTATGGTAAGTAAGCACAAGTTAACAAAATAGAGTTTTGGGTATTATTTTAGCATAAAAAACTACATTTATCTCTCCTTTTATTCCCTGTCCTCATACAACAGCATTTTGCATTTGACATTTACGTTTTCTCCCATACATATTTATAAGGCCACTTGAGGTGGCAGAAAAGTGCATTTTGCATTCGATTGTTCGATAGTTTCTACTCGATGCACTATAGGCTGAATGACTACTTTTTGTGGCCAAAATTAATAACTTCAAAACAAAACGAAATATTCAGGTCTGGTTTTTGATTTGGGTTTTAAAAAAGTATGGAACATTTTTGAGAAAAAGGCGTAGCACCGCCCCCTTTTGGTTGAAATTACATGTTTTATTTAATAAAAATAGATAACAAAAAAATAATATTCAGGTCTGGTTTTGATTTGAGTTTTCATAAGCTAAGGAACTTATTTTGAGAAAAAAGGCGTGGCACCGCCCCATATGGCAGAAACTGTGTACATGTTTTGCATTACAGTTGCTACCCCGAACCATTTAAAACTGTTATTGAGAAGGGCTGAAGGTAAAATATGATTAAAAACGGTATTGAAAGAAATGTTTTTACATGCGCACCTAATCAACATCTTCTTCGGTCTCAAGCTCCATATCAATGAACTCAAGTGGATCGTCTTCAATATTTTTCCGAATGATCATCAGTGTTTTTAAGGGACTGTCTAGCAATTCTAACACTTCTTTTGGAAAAAGAAATCTGTGTTGTAGATTGATACGGTTAGCTAGGTTGACCGATGAAATAATTGGATCTGATGTATCCAATGATCTGTGGAGTACGTCCATCAAATTGTTGCTTCGACTGCTTTTCCTAGCATGATGAAGTCGATCCGATTTATATATTTTATTCCTGGCCTCAGCACCCTCCTCCCAAAATATCCCACAGAAAGAATTGTATTTTCAATAATGTCACTACCGTGAACTAGGACTTTATGAACCGTTGCGGTCATGGGTAGCCAAGGATATTTATCTAAAATAATTTCTGCCGTATCATAGCAAAAGCTTTGGAATTTGTTTTACATTTAAGGGCAACTGGCACGATAAACATATAAGAATAACTCTTAAGTTTTTTATTAAAGTGAGATCAATGCCAGTTATTTCCTCAAAAATTTCTGGTGCATTAAATGCTCTACGAGCAATATTGCCGTCATTCGTGCTCTCGAAACCTGTCAGAACCTGACAGATTGTGGTGTTCGATTATTCCACAGTATATTACCGCTTGAATCAATCATCCGCAAAGGTGTTACGGTTGTGTCAAATATACTTCCATCAGCATCACACATCTGAACATCTGAAAATTTCTGTTTGTAGCTGGAATGACCTGGAGCTTCCATCGAACCCATAACTTAGAAGCAGGTCAGCTGATAAAAAAATTAGTTCCTTGTGTTAAATATCGATAGCATTTACAATGTTAATCTGTATGTACGGTCACATTGTTTGTAAGCAGAGGTCGGGCAGAACTGCTAAGCCTCTGTCTCTTTCTGTTTTTGTACTCTTGAGTGACGCGAACGCATTCTTGTGAAATAAAAAAGTTTGTTTATTTTCTGATGCAAAATTAACTGCGTAATTATTTCTGCAACTGACCCACATCCACTTGGAACGTGAGAAGGATCTCACCAGAAGTTCCGGAAGTCAGGATTGACTTCATCAGGTTATGGGCTCAGAAAAACGCGAGTGTGGGCAGCCGCTGGCAGAAATAAGTGATTTAATTGCGCAGTTTCGCAGAGACACGTCATAAGGCGCGCGGTCAAAATGGCGTCATTTTACCAAATCGAGAAATTGGATGTTGGGAATTATGATTCCTGGTGCATCCAGATGCGCAGCGTGTTGGTGCATGCAGAGGTGTGGAAAGTCATAGGCGAGACGAGGCCTATCGAAAGTCCAGGAGTTTGGGATGCACTCAATGAAAAGGCGTTGGCCATGATAACTTTGAGCGTGAGGCCAACACAGTTGTGTTACCTCAGGAGTTGTCAAACGGCGGCGAGTGCCTGGAAGAAACTCAAAGATGTACATGAACCAAGCGGACCAACAAGGAAGGTGTCGCTATATAAAAAGTTGCTTGGGCTGCGGATGACAGGGGATGACGGCATGTGCGAATATGTAAATTCGTTTTGCTCAACGGTGGACAAGCTCGCGGAAGTGGATATTAGGCTAGGAGACGAGCTAGCAGCGATAATATTGCTTTCGAGTCTTCAAAGGAGTACGAGAATTTCGTCATAGCCATGGAAACGCGCGATAGTTTACCTTCTCTGGAGAGATTAAAAATCAAGCTGCTGGAGGAAGGGGAGCGCAGGAGTGGCGAAGGAAAACGCTACAAAGTGAGCAGCAGGCATTTCAAGCAAAGGCCCGGCAGAGCACGGCGGCGTCAGTGCGGAAAAAAGAAAGAGATGGCTGATATACAGTGCTACAATTGCGGGCAGCGCGGGCACTACAAGAGAGGATTGCAGGAATAAGGCCAAAGAAAAATCGCAGGAACAGTCAGCAACAAAAACAAGGGCCAGAACGTTCGTATACAGTTTTGGCGGCTACAGACGCAGGTGATCTGGAATCTTCAAGTTGGTGCGTGGATTCTGGTGCGACGACGCATATGTGTTGCGTTCGCAACATGTTCGGGAACCATGTGTCACATGCAGAGGATATTGTTTTGGCTGACAACAACGTTATAGAGCAGACTGGCCGGAAGCTAAAAGTAATCCGCGTGACAATGGCCGTGAGTATGTCAACAGGCGTTTTGACGAGTTCCTCAAAAAAGCGTGGCATTGTGCGTCAGTTGACGGTTCCATATAGCCCCCAACAGAATGGCGTGGCCGAACGAGCAAACCGAACTCTTGTCGAGATGGCAAAAGTTTGCTTGTGCACGCTGATTTGGGCGAGTTCCTCTGGGCAGAGGCGATACAGACTGCAAGCTATGTTCGGAACAGGTCGCCAACAACGGCTTTGGTTAGCGACACCTTATGAGGCGTGGTGTGGCAGGAAGCCCAATGTTCAGGGTATGCGCATATTCGGCTCGGTGGCAGTAGCTTTAGATAAGACTCGCCACAGCAAATTTCAGGCGAAAGAGGAATATCGTCTGGTGGGATACTCGTTAGTGTCAAAGGCGTACCGGTTGTACGACAAGGAAAAGCGCGACATAGTCGAGAAACGAGACGTTTTGTTTGATGAGCCTTGCGATGTGTCGCCGATACTTTACTCTCCGTATGTAGCTGAAAATATTTCGAGACCAGGCGTGGTAAATATTATGGCAAAGGAAGAGGATGACGGTGAAGATGATATATTGAGCGAGGAATATAAAAGCGCAGAGGAGTCAGAGGAAGAAAAACCTATGGATGAGCATGTAACAGTGAGCAGACAGGTGGATGATCCAAGGATTATCAAGGAGCGCGTACAGGAGCAGGCGCAAGAGAAAGGTATGCGAATCGGGCCAGGCAGGCCAAGAAAAGATCGGACAGGTAACCCGGGGCGTCCGGGAAAGATTTATAATGTTTTGAACGCGATGATTTCGGAGGAACTTCCATTGCCGCAAACGTTCCAGGAGGCAACAAAGAGCAAGCAAGCTTCATATTGGCAGGCTGCCATGGATAAAGAATATGAAGCACTGATGGCGAATGGTAGTGGACTTTGGCAGATTTACCCGAAGGGCAACAAGCGATTAGTTGAGGTGGGAGTACACCAAAGAGGGACTGCAGTGGTAGCGTGGAGCGTTACAAATCCCGTCTGGTGGCCAAGGGATCACAGAGGTTCGGTGTGAATTATACCGGAACATTTCTCCAGTATGTCGTTATGAAACGATAAGACTAATTTTGGCTCTGGCGGCTGAGCTAAAACTACATCTGCACCAAATGGATGTTTGTACGGCCTATCTCAACAGTGAGCTGAGCGATGTTGTCTACATGAAGCAGCCTGATGGATACGTAGACAAACACTCCAGCAGGTGCTGAGGCTAAACAAGGCGATATACGGCTTAAAACAGGCGGGAAGAAGTGGAATGCCAAATTGAACGCGGCGCTTTGCGATATTGGATTCACTCCATGCCAGAACGAGCGGTGCTTGTATAAGCAGGATATAGAAGGTAGTATGTGTTGTGCTAATCTATGTCGATGATTTGCTTATAGCTTGCTAGTAACGGGGATGACCTGATTGCAATCAAAGCCAGGATTGCAATGAAATTCGAATGCGTCGCAAGGTCAATTGTGATTGTTTTTTGGGCGTGCAAAGTGAACGAGGTGGCGAAACAAGGGATATAGCGATGAACCAGGGGCGTTGGACATCGAGATTAGCTCAGAGGCATGACTTGAAAGTGTGTCGGACTACAGCGACGCCACTGGATCTGCGGGTTTCCAGGTGGCGTGCAAAAGCGAGGATTGCGTGGTTGAGGATGCAATGGCATATCAGTCAGCTATTGGCGAGTTGATGTGGCTGGCTCCACGCGTCGAGACCAGACATCTACCATTCCGTCGTAAGTTTTGGCACAAGGAAACAAGGAGCCGCATAGGAACATGACAGGGGTGAAGCATGTGATGCGGTATCTAGCAGGAACGATCGGTTCAAATTGAACTAACGTACTTGTGGCCAGGCGCTAGAAGGCTCGTGGATGCTGATTGGGGCGGTGACTTGGTTAACCGCAGATCATACACGGGATACGTTTTCTTCCTAGCAGGTGGGCCCATTTCATGGAAGTCAGAGAAGCAGGACTGCGTGGTCAAAGGCACCAGAGGCATGGCTCTGTCTTCAGCAACAAAGGTTGCAATGTGAAATCATCTACGGTATTGTTTGGGACAATCTTAGTGCACAGAGCTTGGCTAAAACCCTGTGTACCATCGAGATCCAAACACATTGACATCAGGCATCATTTCGTCCGGGAAGTCATCCAGAAAGGTGAAATTGAATTGAAATATGTAGCAACGAATGATATGATAGCTGATGTTCTCACAAAAAATCTGCCAAGGCAGAAGCATTGTCATTTTGTAAAATTACTGAAAATGAATTAAGAAGAAATTGTAATTGGCAATGCATACAGATCTACATTGAGGAAGGGTGTTAAATATCGATAGCATTTACAATGTTAATCTGTATGTACGGTCACATTGTTTGTAAGCAGAGGTCGGGCAGAACTGCTAAGCCTCTGTCTCTTTCTGTTTTTGTACTCTTGAGTGACGCGAACGCATTCTTGTGAAATAAAAAGTTTGTTTATTTTCTGATGCAAAATTAACTGCGTAATTATTTCTGCAACTGACCCACATCCACTTGGAACGTGAGAAGGGATCTCACTATAAGTTCCGGAAGTCAGGATTGACTTCATCACCTTGCTCTTCCATTATTTTTAAAACGACTTCTTCTTTTGAGTCTTAGGAATTCGGAAGCTGTTTTGTTCAGCAAAACTTGCAAAGGCTCCTCTGCTTTCGTGTCGGATACTACACAGTCATTTGGACGGCAATCTTTCTTTTTATTTGCACTTCGTAGTATGACGGAAAAAGTGGTTTTTTTGTTTGCTCCCTAATTGCGATATATTGTTGCTTTGTTAAATTTTTGGTCACAAAGAAGGGATAGTGGTGTTAACAGACATTTTCTCCAACTTTGCGACAGGTTTATCTATTAATGCGCTTATGCTCTTGGCTTTTTCAGGGCAGATAGCTAACAGTTTAAAAATATGCAAGGTCTGATTTACCACACGTGCAGCCGCACTAGCTGATTGCATTAATAATTTTATATTTCCTGCCGTGGACTTTACCAAATCTGACGCCTTTCTTCTTGGAGTCTTGCACTTGACAACATAAAAGGCAGTGAGGGCCGCCCTGTCGATCGGGGCTTATTTATGTTAATTTCGGTATGCAATTTAAGCCAATTTGAGTATTTTGTTTTAAATTGCCTTATATTTCTATTACAAGATGTCCACTTGCGCGACAATCGATAGCAAAAGTTTTGGCTGTTTTTTCAAACTTTCTTCATTGGCATCAAATACTGAACCAGCTATGGAATCTTTATATCTGTCGAATATTGCGCTCTCTTTCGCACATTTGGTCGCAGCAGAACTCCAAATTTCGAACAATTCCGTATTGGCGAACCTGAGGGTTGTGACCTAAAAACGTGAATTACGAAGAAAGTGAAAAGTGCACTTAGGATTACTTTCATATGAACCAGAATTGAATTACCTACAACCTAATATTAATATTAAGGTGAAACTAGGTGAAACTCCGTTTATATCTCTAATTAAACATGAGTTTTGTTATTGCCTAAAACAGCTAAAAGCACATTTAAAAACACTGAACTACAGGGACAATCACAAGCAATCCAACAGTTGACAATCACAAACACATAGTACAAACCACTCTCGTTCGATGACATTATAGATTGATTAACAAAAACGTAAGTTAGTGCCTTTTTATTAACTTTTACTAGCATATTTTTTTTTCGATAGCAAGCTCACGTGTGCACGACTCTAACAGCTGTTTTAACAGCCGATATCTTAACAGAGCGTGCCTCTGTTAAAATTTCTGGTTCGTAACATTAAAGACTGATATTTTACTAACAGAATGGCATCATCAAATCTTAATATTTCGGACTTTCGAAAAAGGCTTTTGGCCACAAAAAGTAGTCATCCAGCCTATAGTGCGATGGAGGGGCAAGCGACACCACTACACCTCTCTCCTACAAACGAAAGCTTTTTTCGAAAACGTCATGAAGTTTACTCCACCGTGTAAATCCAATCAAACTGAGCTTCAATTCTCATATCTATTGTTAATAGGTCGAATGGTGTACTTGGATTCATTAAACGGTGGTCGAAAAAATTCTTCTTCTTCTTCTTTGGACATCACAACCGTTTTTCGGTCTCGGCCGCTGCCACTAATGCCCGCCACTCGCCTCTGTCCCGAGCGACATTCCACCAGAAAAAATTAAATATCACAAAACTTCTTTTCCCTGCTCGGCCGTCTTTTGCCCGCAGTGCCAACAGCATATAGATCCAGACGCAATTCTTGCTTTTTGCCCTTGGTGACTTAAATTGGGACCCAAACCTTGGCTTGCCCTCGTACTTCAGCAGGCTTCTGCTTATTGACCTTCCATCGTCAGCTAACCGTAGAACAGTCCAAGGTGTCACTTTACTTCATAAATTAATTACACTCGGCAGCAAGGTCCTGTATTGAAGGGTTGGTAGTGATTATGGATGATTTTCGTGTGCTAAGCAAGACCGCGTTTTCAGAAAATTGTCCATCACGTCGAGACTTTTAGAAATCTGAGCTTAAATTTGCTCAAAGTGCCTATTTTGACCCTTTCTAGGAGCGTTTTTCGGGGAACCCATTCTATTGTTTGGACTCTTATACCATCGGAAAGTACCACTCCTAAGATTTTGAATGAAGTATCCCAAACAATTCTGCGATTTTTTCAACGGAGATATACCTCTTTTAGCTCTTGTGTAAGAATCCAAAAATATCCTATTTATTGCTGGTATCCCAAAGTATGCAATGGGTTGTAAACACTCTAATATGTTTTCGTTTCCTAAAAACAGTGAAATAGGCTGGTCTTTTTTAGTGGACCAGCAACAAAATTCTAAAAAAAACCTTACAAGGCTCTTCGGTTTCTAAGAATCAGCGCAATTTTTATCTTCGTTTGTCAAATTTAATGTAATCGTCTCTCTTTAAGCACCTACAGTAATATGCTATCATGTTAATGTCCCACCTTCCCTGGTACCTTTTCTCCATTTCTTTGATATCCTGGTGGAACCTCTCACTGAAGAGACTTGTGAGGTTTTTTTAAGTATTGTACAAGAAGTGACCATCCGATTTTCGCGGTTTCGATATATGTGCAGTGTGCAGCTAAAAATATGACTGTGCAAAGTTTTAGCTCGATAGCTTCAAAACTGAGGGACTAGTTTGCGTAGAAACAGACAGACGGACATGCGGACGGACAAATCTCAATCGACTTAGCTCGTCATGCTGATCAAGAATATATATATACTTTATGTGGTCGGAGATGATTCCTTCTATGCGTTCCAAACTTCTTGGCAAAATTATAATACACTTTTCAAGTGTATTCAAATATGTATAAAGTTTCACGCAGATTGATGAATGTTTAAAGGTCACCCTAAAGTTGAAAAAAAAAAAAATTTTTCTTATTACTCAGCCATACATCTAGTTGAAGCAGCTCTAAAAATATAAAATGTGAGTACTGAGAACATTCGAATTTTCCTTCAAGAAATTTACTAGATATTCCTTTTTCGCGCAACAGCCGAGCCAACTCTGGTGACAATTTTCAAAATACTTTTTGTGTGTTGCTTTGTTTCTGAGTTTCAACGACTATTATTAAAGGTTTTATTGCAAATAAAAAGAATTAGTCTGTTAATACGTTTATGCACAAAAAATTTATTGTGCCTTATGTCCATTAAAGTATGCTATCCTTCTGAAAAGATACAATTGAGAAAATTATTCATCTTATAATTGGCTTAACTCAAAATAATGTCATATACCAATAACTGGTCCGACAATGTATTTGAACATACACCGTGGATAATGTATGACGGTGCCATAACTGACTATCAATTTCTATGATTAAATAGATAATAATAAAAAAAAAGATAAAGTTTGCAAAGATCGAAGTGCATTAGTCATGATAAATTTGGTGTGTATAAACTTAGTATGTCTTAAGATTTTTATACTCTGTACCAGAGACCAGCAACAAGCCTCTAATGTTCGATGACACTCGTGCGTTTACTTGGCTTGGTTGGTCTCGTCGCCTTGGTTCAAAACACTCCAAATGATTGCAAGCACATTGAGTCAAAACGAGCAAGCTCTTTGCTTCGCACGAGTAATAATATGAACAAGCTTTTCATAACACGAGTCAAAATAAGCCTTTTGCCAGCAATGGCCAAGCCTTTTCGACACTCTACTCGTCTTTACTCAGACTCGCAAGAGAATTTATTCGTACGTACTCTGCTAGTTGACGGCGAGCTTCGACAAGCCTCTTAAGCAATTGTTGTTGTGTTTTAAAAACTTCAAACAACAACGAGCCACATGAAGGAAAGACAAATGCTAAAAATAGGCCATCATGCTTTTGCTCTCACAAATTGTTGTTTTTTGTGTGCTTGTGACGATTGTGTACAACCGTTGATCGTAACAGATCGCAGCAGATCTTTGACTTCGGCAACAAGTACTCTCGGCGACTCGCTGCCGAAGCTAGGAGTAATCGCGTATTTGTAATAAACAAACTTTACTCACCACGGCTCGCAGGAGAACTGCGATTTTAGCAACAAGGGGTTTGCGTCGACTCGCGGCCGAAGCGCTGAGCGCCTTGAGCACTGAGCGTTTGTACTCGTGGCGGCTCGTTGCAGTTGTCTGCTCTGTACCAAAGAAACACAGACACTGCTAGTCAAAGTAGATGTCAATCTTCCCCAATTTCACCAAGTTGGTTTCTATAGTATTTCAGCCCGCTGAGCACGAAAATCGACATGAAAAAAATCGGTCGAATAGTTATCGATAAGTATATCGATAAACGGTTTTTCGACTTTTTCAAAAGTTGCCTCCACTTAAACTTTCACAACTTTTTTGTTTCTACACCGATTAAAAAGTTTTAGGGCAACTGAAAAGGAAAAGACCGAATCAAAAGATTCGTTTTCTGACAAATATATGATGGGGGGGGCTGTGTATACAGCTCAAATGAAGAATACACTACATTTTTGCAAAATTTCACAAGTTAACGAAAATTGCCCATAGCAATAAGCACTCACCCTATCACATTTTTGTTGGGGGCAACTCGACCTCCATTTTGTCCATCAGTATAGAGGTTCATGCCATTTATTAGCTATAAAACCAATAATATTAGTCGTACAAAAATGTTTAACTCCATTTTGGGAAGGTAAGATTGCATAGAATATGATAATTTAAAACAAATTTGGATATTTTAGAGTTGTTTCAACTTTTTGTGGCTTAGTAATAAGAAAAATTCTTTTTTCCAACTTAAGCGGTTTAAATCGGTTCAAAAGTGGCTCAGAAACATTTCTCAGAAGTTATTTAAGCTAAGAACTTGAAATTTGGTGTGGAGGCTGGAACTATAAAGTTAAACATTTTCTCGGCTCCGAAACATTCACTTCTATATTGGTCCACTCCTTTCGATTAAGAAATTGGTTTGTAAGTTAATGACGTAAATTATTTTATATATGAATCGATATTTTCTAATATAAAACTATTTTTGAACCAGGGCTGTAAACCTACAAACTTTCCAAACCAAAACAAACTAATGGTAAATGTTAAAAAATTTGATGTTCGAAAATTCGTTCAACAACAGAAAGCTATTTAATTTGTAAAATACAAAAATTAAAATTCGCAATTTCTTTACATTTGGATAAGATTGTCGAACTTAGACTTGAGTCGATGATCTTTTTTAGAATATTCGAAGACTTAGATAGTTTTACTTTAGTAAGCGTTCAACGTATATTTAGAAATCTATTACCAATGTGTACCTTAGCTTCTTGGGTTGGGCATCATTTAATAAGCTTTGAAATCGGGAATCTAAAAAACTAAGGGCTATTGTGGGTACTGGATCTAGAATTTTTGACTTCGGTCAATATTGGTTATGCGAATCTTCAAACTCAAACCGTTTCCAAAAACTGCGTGAACTACTGAACCGATCCAGTCCTTTTTCCGATTGGTTTGCATTCCTGGTTGAAAATTGAACCAGGACTAGTAAACATCTTAAACAACGTTCAACCTTTCAAGTGGTCATAATATC